>LGRX02012291.1:0-31190 GCA_001247695.2 Cymbomonas tetramitiformis
TGTATGACTGTGCTGACAGAGTACAGTACTAAGTGTATATGTAGACAGAGCAATGATGACAATGAGTCTGCAAGAGACAGAAGATCAATTCAAAATGTACACAGTATCTGTTACAGAACACAAGAGTACAAGTGCGAGTACAGAAGTAGCTATGACTGAGTAACAGTAAGCTGAGACAGAGAACACAACTGCGTGATATAAGCACTGACTGTAACTCACAAACACTTCTATCAGATTTAATATCATTCAACTGTGTGTGTGTGTGTGAGTTCTTTGAGGGCGTCGGGGATTCGTCTGCGGCTGGCTCTATTTATGTCCAGTGCCTTGGGGCTTTTTCACCTGCCGGGGGACTGGTTGTGGCGGCCACGTTATGGGGTACTGGCGGATCGCTGTGAACGGGGACGGCCACTGGAATGATTTGGATGATGGGATGTGGCTGTCCCTGTGGTACCCTTCTGGCGGGTACTGCCTCTTTGAGGGCGCCGGGGATTCGTCTGCGGCTGGCTCTATTTATGTCCAGTGCCTTGGGGCTTTTTCACCTGCCGGGGGACTGGTGATCGATACCCGCTTTATGGGGTACTGGCATCTCGTTGTGAACGGGGGCGGCCACTGGAATGATTTGGATGATGGGATGTGGCTGTCCCTGTGGTACCCTTCTGATGGGTACTGCCTCTTTGAGGGCGTCGGGGATTCGTCTACGGCTCGCTTTTTGGGAGTGTCTTGGATTCGTCTGACGCTAGCTCCCTCTCCGTGTACAGTGCTCATGGTTATTAC
Source organism: Cymbomonas tetramitiformis (assembly GCA_001247695.2). NCBI lineage: Eukaryota > Viridiplantae > Chlorophyta > Pyramimonadophyceae > Pyramimonadales > Pyramimonadaceae > Cymbomonas > Cymbomonas tetramitiformis. The sequence goes on from LGRX02012291.1 coordinate 775, forward strand.
ACATGCCGGGGGACTTGCGTTCTTTGACCTTGATATGAAGTACTGGCAGATCGCTGTGAACGGGGACGGCCGCCGGGTGAAAGTGGGTTTTGGGAGGCGGTTATCCCTGTGGTGCCATTCTGGCGGGCACTGCCTCTTGGAGAGCTCGGTAGATTCGTCTGTCGTGCTGCGAGGAGAGGCAGAAGGTGGTGATGTACAACTTCTGTGTGCTCCCTTGAATTTTGTGGGGAGCACTTAGGTGCCCGCATGTTTCCTTTTTGACATGGGGTGTCCATGCTGTGTGGTGTGACTGCATTCATGACATAACCATGGACCAACAGGTCCCATCCATCGACCGGGAGCCACTGGGGGGCATGCCAGCAGGGTCCGCTTACTCCGTTACCCAGAGACCAACAATTGTTTGGCGACGATCGGTCACATCGTATCATCCTTCCATGCTGCCTTGCATCTGGGTTGGGAATATGTATGAGTTTGTGGTATCTTGTCACGGCCCCGCCCTGCTCTTGATTTGCTTTTCACATCCACTGGGATGATGATGGGCTGGCTTTTGTTGGCCGATCTCATGCCGTTCAGTGTGTGAGTTCGTACACATTCTACTAGTTATATGCCTGAGTATACAAACTAAGTAGAAGTTGATTATCCTAGGTTATGGGCCTTATATGGATCTGAGGTAGTTTAGGTACAGTCGTCATGACTGACACGGGGGTGCCAGTTTCAGAACGGAAGTATCCTACGCGGGAATCACAGCTTCAGGACTTGGTAGAGCAACAGGTTGCTTTTATGAAGACTATGGCAGAGACAATTAAGGTGTTGAGTGCTGAGAAGAAAGAGCCTGAGAAATCAACAGATCATGAAGAAGCTGAGTCGGGTGTAATGAGCCCTGCCAACGCACAGAAGACAGTTCGGTGCGTAGTGAAGTTATTAGGTACGACGAAGTACACGGGAACAGAGAGGAATCAGTATGAATCCTGGGTTCAATTTAAGACACAGTTGGAGTCAGCAGTCACGTTTTATCCTGAACTGCTTGAACTGGTGTGTGACTATCAAGTGTCAGATATTGCAGATATCAGAGGACTGAACTCGTTTACGCCTAAAACGGGTGGTTATAGTAAATCGACTGCAGAGGAAAAGCCTTCATCACGGGCGGGAGATAGGCCTTCATCACGGGCTGGGTACGGAGATAACGACGCGGAGGACGAAGAGTTTCCAGACGGCGACAGCTTTATTACGGTGCCTGGTTTAGCCAGTGTGGCAAGTACAGTTTTGTCAGCAATTCTGAAGCAGGTAACAGCCGGGGACGCCTTTGACGTGGTACGACGCTGTGGCAATGACGGTTTGAAGGCGTTCAGGAAACTGAAGTGCAGAGTGGAGCCGCAACTGTTTGGACAACTCGCGGGTTCAATGAAGAAGTTGTGCAAGCTGACCGTGAACGTGAATGAGGACCCGGTGAAGCAGTTGGGTTACTTTGGGGACGTAATGAGGTCTGTGGCCAACTACGCCGGCGCGAGGCTTGATCCTACAACTGTGGAGGTGCTGGTGACTGCAGTGGTTGTGGCTGCTATGCCTATGGAGTATTCGCAAGTAGTTGCTGATATGAGTAAGGAACGGCGTCCTTCTTTTGATATGCTTGTGCAGAGGTCTGAGTATTTCTTCGTGAACGTGGTGCAGCAATCTTTGGTTCCTTCATCGAGTATAGTGGGGGCTACTGTGGACGGGGAGACTGTTGTTGTTGCAAGAGCTCTGGTTGCGGACAGAAGGAGGCAGAGCGAGGAGAAGAAGGTCAATGACGGAAAGAAACTGATATGTCCTACGTGCTCTGGCGTTCATTCTGCCGAAAAGTGTTGGATAGTGAACCCGGCGGGTATGGAGGAGGTCATCAAGCTTAATCCTTCTAAGGAGAGAGCGGTTCGTGAGAACTATGCGCGGAGGCTCAAGAAAATCGGGGTGAAGAAGACACTTGACGCAGCAGCAGCGACGGTGGAGGAGGCGACTTGATCCAGCTCAGCGCGGCCGCGTCGTACAGAGGTTTCTGCGGGGGAGCTGTGGAGCTTGGAGAATCATGAGGAAGTTCATGTAGCCCGTCCGGTAGTTACTACAGTGGCAGACCAAAAGGTGGTATACACAGGTGAGGTGTTGGAGGACACTTGGGTGTACGGTGTGTTCAATCGCGACAAGGAGGACGACGCACTAGTGCAGAAAGAGTACTACGAGGACTCGTTACAGGCTTCAGGAGGAGACCTGTGTGTTGTGACTGTGGTGGACTCGGACAGAGAATTGTACTTTGATAGTATGGCGACGAAGTCTATCTTTAATGACTTGTCTATGTTTGAGGGTGCTCAGGTGAGTGCGTCAGCAGCTGTGTCGTTCAAGGTCATGGCTGGAGAGGTGACCACGTCTCGCGGAGGAGGCCGAGGAAGTATTACCTTGTGGAATCGAGTGACGAAGAAGGCAGACGTGCTGAAGGTAGAGGCGCAGTACGTGCCTGAGTCGCCTTTTAATCTGGTATCCGCGGTGAGTCTGGAGGACAAGTTTGGTCTGTATGCTCAGTTCGGGGACCGTGTACTGCGGGACAAGGAGAACTTATGTGAGTACGACGTGTGCAGAAAGGGGAACGTGTATGTTTTACCTGAGGTCATCGTGGAGATTGCGCTGCTGGGGGTGGAGTGCGACAAGCAGGAGAATTGTCCGGTGAGGGACAAGTGCAACTGGAAGTTCACTGAGTTCCAGAAGTGGATCAATGAGAAGGGGCCCTTTCATCTGGATATGTGTGCTGACGAGCACAATCGGCAAGTGAATGAGTACTACTCTCTGGTGAACTCGGTGTTTCTTCATTGTCTGACGGGACGGAGCTTCTGGGGTAATCCACCGTACGACGATATCTTCATTGAGAAACTGCTGACGAAGATACTCATGGACTTTCCTAAGGACCCTGTGAACACGAAGTTTATGCTGGTGTTGCCGTACAAGCCGAATGCTATCTGGTGGAGGTTGACAACGAAGTTTGAGGAGCTGCACGTGTACTCGAAGGGCGGTGTGATATTTTCTGCGAGGACAGACCAATGCTACAACGTGTCTGAGCTGGTGGAGTCGGAGCCTGGTCGTGTTTACATCCAGGGGACTCCGTGGCCTGTTGTCGTGTTGTATCTTGACCAGTTTGTGGTCCCGAGGGTGGATGCAAAGGTTATTGCGCACATCAGGCTTCGTCACACCTGTGACAAGCATGTTGCGGTCATGGACCTTCAGGGGTTGGACCTTGGTGTGAACTCTAAGGAGTTGAGGAGCAGCAGTGTGCGGAGCTGTTCTGTGAATTGTATGGCGTGCCAGGTGGCGGCACCGAAGAGGCCATCACAGACGACAGATAGGGGAAGGGTCCCGAAGTCTGTACGAAAGGTGGTGGAGAAGAGGCAGGTGTTTGTCAAAATGGGGCAGTTGACGTTCACTGATCATGGCGGACCGTTCGTGACATCTGCCAAAGGTTATCGTGGGTACACTATTCACGTGGATGACTATTCAGACGTGTGTAACTTCTATGTCTGGAAACAGAAGTTGGAGTATGTGGACGCACTGGAGGACTATCGTAAGATGGTGAAGGCAACTGGGCGAGTGTTCCTTGAGGAGGAGACTCGTGTTGAACAGGTGGTGTACGACCTGGACGTGCTGGTATTGCACTCTGACAATGACTCGACCATCGTGTCTGGGAAGGCTAAGCAGTATTGTGAGGACAATGCTATCGTGCAGAGGACGACGTCACCGTACTTGCACGAGAACAATGCCAGGGCGGAGACCATGAACAAGTTCCTGCAGACGAAGGCGAGAGCTATGCTGGTGATTGCTGGTTTGCCTGCGACTATGTGGCCTTTGGCTATGAGGCACATTGTGTATCTGATCAATCGACTATGCAAGGCTCGGCTGGGTATGAAGTCTAGTTTGCAGATGCTGAACCAGAAGTACGATCTGTCTGTGTTGTGAGTGTTTGGTTGTCGAGCTTATGCTTTCATCGGCGCGAGCCTGCGTTCGAAACTGGCGGATCGGGCTACTCCTTTGATCTACGTGGGACACGAAGAGCGATCAACGGCTTATCTGCTGTACAGCCAAGACAAGGAGAAGGTGGTCAGAAGTGGTATGGTTCGGTTCGACGAGCGCGTTGATAAGTATGGACAGCTGGTGATGTCTTGGGATCCCTCTATGCTGACACCGCTGAGATCGTTATATGACTGTGAGTCTCTGGATGGAAACTTCGTTTCAGCTTTTGTGGGGACAACGACAGTTATACTGGATCTGCGTGCCTACGTGGAACTGAAGGGTGATGAGTTCACTGGTGTAGTGAAGTTGAACAGTGCTGGTGGAGGATCATTTTGGACGCCGGTGAGTGTGTTTCTGGAAGCACGGGTGGAGCATCTTGCGTTGCTGTTTGAGTATTGTGCACAGCTGACAGTGAACTCATTCTATCCGTTGTTTGAGAAGGTGACGGTGCAGCAGTCGGGAGGAGGTGAACGGGAGGCAGCAGTGGTGTGTGCTACGGCACGGGAGGATCATGTATTGCCGTACCAGGTGATATTAGAGCGTCATGCTGGAGTGAGGGGCTCGGCAATTGATGTGGGTGAGGCTCGCGTGAGGTTTGAGACCCGTCATGTTGCTCTGGCGGCTCAGGAGGAGAAACTGACGGGGTTGCCAGTTCGAGTGACGGAGCCGAAAGGATGGGTTCAGTTGGTGAATGGACCTGACTCAGTGCACTGGCAGGATTCAGACCACAGAGAGGAGTGCGCTCTCATCGACGTGAAGAAGGCAATCTTGCCGGTGGAGACGGTACCTGCTGGTGAAAAGGTTATGCGCATGGTGGTTGTGTACAAGGCGAAGTTGGACTCTGCAGGGGAGCTGACCGAGAGGAAGACCAGGTGGGTGGTATGCGGCAATGGTCAGCAGCATGGGGTGCACTGTGAGGACGTGTATGCACCGTGTACTCAACTGTCAACTTTGAGAATTCTTATTCAGCTCAGTTTGGTGTTGGGACTGTTGGCCTTTGCCTTGGACGTCATCACGTGCTTTCTGAACGGTGAGCTGGACGTGGACGTTCCTCTGTATGTCAGATGGCCTAATGCACGGACAGTGCGGTGAGTGAGGTATGGAATTCTGCAGAAGAGTGTGTACGGGTTGAAGCAGGCACCGCGCATTTGGTACAGGACGAGCAAGGAGTTTCTGCTTGCTTATGACCACAGGATCCGGGTGTCCAACATTGACCCGTGCCTTTTCTACATCTGGCAGCCTGGCACACTGGTGGTCTTAGGTAAATTATCTGCCTTCCAAGCAGAGGATATGGGTTCGATTCCCGTTACCCGCAACAGGTATATGTGCACGTGGATGACTACACTGTCTTCACTTCTTCAGTGGAGTGGAAGGTGGAGTTTTCCAGAGCATTCAGCGCAAAATGGCCCAGTAAGGACAAAGGACCACTGGTCGAGTTGTTGGGTATGTGTATGGCTTTCAGTGACTATGGTATGGTCAGGGAGTGCCAAATCAGTCAGGTTGGGCTGATACAGCGTATGCCGGAGAGGTATTCTATGCAGGACTGCAATCTGTGTATGACACCAATGGAGCCCAGCCTTTCTGTGATGCCTGTGGACTCGGAGGAGAAGTTGGAGAAGCTTCCCTATGTTAATCTGGTGATGGAATTGATGTGGCTGGCGCGTTGCTCACGGCCTGATATTCTGATAGCGGTCTGTTATTTGGACAGGTTCTCTCACTGCTACGGGCAGGTGCACTGGCAGCATTTGAAGCGTGTGTTGAGATATTTGAAGGTTTCTCTTTTGCTCGAATCCTCATTTGCCAAAGGCAGGCACTGCAATACATTTCATTAAAATGATTTTGTAAAGTGTTTAAAATGCATTTTGTGCTTTTTACATGCTTTCTAAATTCATGCTTTTGATGAGATGTCCAGACTGTCTGTGCACGTCACCGAAAGGAAAGAGTCCTCTGGGTCGGGAGCGGTGGGAAGAGCAAAAGGAACAGAGCTGAACAGGCGTGTCGCTTCGTGGCTACTTGTACATCCTGTTTGTGTCACGGAGCTACATGTGTCATTCGGCTCTACTGCAGCAGGAGTCACGGATTCTGAAAGTCTGAAACCACAAAAATTCTGTTGCACTCCAATTTGGACATTTCTCTTTTGCTCGAATCCTCATTTGCCATGAAACCAAAGATGAGACTGTGAGGCACACAAAAGAAATCGGATCTCTGTCACTGTGACCATGTTAACCAAGCGAAGTAGTAGTCCATGTCCGCGTCCCTCAGAGATGTCGGGTCGATGTAGTGTTGCACTGCCGAAGAGAACTGTGACCAGCCTCCCAGGAAGCACACTTTCTCCATTGTAACACCCACAGCTCGAGCACACGTCGTGGCACCCTTCCGGGTGCTGTGTGCAGAAAAGTGACCTCCTTCAGGAGGTCTGCAGTCCAGCTCGTTGAGAGCTAGACCAATCCAGTCATTTGCCACGGAAGCCTTGAAGTTCTTCGGGTCCTCGGGTAGAAGCCAGTAGGCGTCAGGTTGAGTCTTCTCAGAACTGTTCCAAGCCGTGTCACGGTGGAACTCCCAGTGCTCGATCAGCTCCTTCAACAGAGCCACCCCCTTCCAGGGGATGCACAGGCGTCTCTTCACTCGATGGTGTCGCCGTCCCTTCTCCTTCAGTAGCACCACTGAGAACTCATCGTCGCCACAATGAACGTGCTGCTGTGACAACGAGGTCCCCGTGTCCGGTCTGCCGAAGGTCACGAAGGCCACAACCACGTAGGTAAAGGCTCGCAGTAGCTGCAGCTCCTCAGGCGATCTCGGAGTCAACTTCAGCGCTGCTCCATGCACACGTCGTACGTGTGCCGCTGGCAGCCACGTCCGCTGGGTCTCGATGTTCTCCTCCTGCACCGCCAGCTCCGCCTGGATGGTCGCCATCCCCTTCACAGCTCGGGTCACAGAACGCCCCTTCGCTGGTCCAGGGAAACCAAGGTCCTCGTGGTAGTTGTTGATGGCGGACAGGTGCGGCTGTAAGGATGCCGACTGGATGTTCCCGTCCTCCAACAGAGAGGCGATGTACAGCAACACGGTCGCCTCCGACGCTGGCAGCCACGGCCGTTGGTCACGCTCACAAAATAAAATGAATCGCCGTGCCTTCGGTCCGTAGTTGTCCTTCGTCGTGTCCAGCAGTGCCTTTCTCTGCATCGACACCGCCAGTTCCGTGAGCCGGGAAGGTCCCAACTTACCCCTCCACCGCTCACAAAGTGAGCGCGTGAGGAAATTTTGTACAACACCACCGCGCTTGTACTCTTCGTAGTTGCCTCCGCTGCTCCGCTCGGTGTTCTCGCCGTCCGCGTCCGTTGCCTCGTCCGTGCTGTTGATGATTTTGAAGTTCTCTTCGGACAAGTCTAGCGTCTCCTCGTCGCCGTCGTCGTACAGCACGTGCGCCTTCCCGTCCTCGTCGAACTCCTTCACCACACCCGGGTAGAAGCAGTCATCGTCCTTCCAGAACACCTCGATTTTTGTACCCACGGTCACCTTGCTTGCTGTCGTACTCGTAGAGTTGGACTTCTTGGAGAGCGCGTCGTACGTCTTGCTGCCGTGCAGGTCGTACAACTGCGGCATCCTCGATGTCAGTGTAGCCGGCCGCGGTGGGAACGGGTTGACTGAGGCTGCTGGCACGTAGTCCAGCTTCCTCCTTCTCTCCAGAAGTTGTTCGGCGGTCTTGGCTGCGGAGTCCGGGTCAGAAGTCCCAGGCTTCGCTGCCACCTTCGCCTCCAGCTCAACGTTGATCTGTGCTTGACGTTGAAGCTCACTACGCAGCAGTCGATGTTCCTCTGCCTGCTGCCTCTGCATCTCAAGCAGCTCCCCTTGCTGCTTTTGCATCGTCAGAATTTGTTGCAGCAGCACGTCCTGAGTGGACTGTGCTGCCGGGGAAGGGGAAGCCTGCCCGATGTCTGGCTTCCCCGGGAGGGGAGGGAAATCCTCTGTAGACTTGCCCTTCGAAGATCCAGCCATTCTCTCTCCCTCAGAGGAGTAACAGTGAAGTCAATCGTACTGCCGTAGCCGATGTGAAGCCGTCGTTTGAAGTCGTAACGCCGTCCCCGCGACTTCTCTGTCAGATCTCCTGTCGTCGTTCGATCGCCGTCGTACAACCAAGTGGTCTAGTCACTACCTACTCTACTGTTTTACCGGTGAAACAGGTGAAGAAAATTACAAAATCGGATTTGCAGTGTGCCTCACCGAGTACCGTAGGTACCCGTGAAGTTCCTGTTTGCAACAGCAAAAGGAACAGAGCTGAACAGGCGTGTCGCTTCGTGGCTACTTGTACATCCTGTTTGTGTCACGGAGCTACATGTGTCATTCGGCTCTACTGCAGCAGGAGTCACGGATTCTGAAAGTCTGAAACCACAAAATTTCTGTTGCACTCCAATTTGAACAGAACTATTCATGTTTGTTTGACTATGCAGTGCAGTTCGCCAGCGTCACTGACTGCAGAGTTGATAGTAACAGGCTATACAGATGCAGACCACGCAGCAGACAAAGTGACCAGACGCTCTGTTACAGGTTCACTGGTGCGACTGAATGGAAGTACTGTCATGTACTCGTCGAAATTGCAGAAGACAGTTGCAGTCAGCACAGCATAGGCAGAATTGATAGCGTTGTCGGAATGCGCACGGGACGTTGAGTATGTTGTCAATCTGCTGACTGAGTTTTCACCTGTCAAGCAGCCTATTACAATTCATGGAGACAATCATGCCTCGGTGGCACAGGCAGAGAATGTTCTGAACAATGCAGCGACACGTCATGTGGCAGTGAGGAATCGATATGTGGCAAAGTTGGTAGAGCTGGGCCGAATTGTCATTGCAAAAGTGCCCACGCAGGAGAATTTGGCAGACTTCTTTACCAAAAGTCTTGCTTTGGACCGTTTTCAGGTACTCAGTGTTGTGGTGTTGCGATATTTTCGAAGAGCATGAGTAAGGAGGAGTAGGAAAACAGTAGACTCTCATGAAGTGTTAATCACAGAGGAGCCAAAAGTACAAATTCTGACAGTATGACAGTACGACTGTATGACAGTATGACTATGCTGACAGAGTCCAGTACTAAGTGTATATGTAGACAGAGCAATGATGACAATGAGTCTGCAAGAGACAGAAGATCAATTCAAAATGTACACAGTATCTGTTACAGAACACAAGAGTACAAGTACGAGTACAGAAGTAGCTATGACTGAGTAACAGTAAGCTGAGACAGAGAACACAACTGTGTGATATAAGCACTGACTGTAACTCACAAACATTTCTATCAGATTTAATATCATTCAACTGTCTGTGTGTGTGTGTGTGTGAGTTCGTTCACATTCTACTAGTTATATGCCTGAGTATACAAACTAAGTAGAAGTTGATTATCCTGGCTTAGGCAGCAGGGGGCGAGGGGTGCAGCAGCGGGCGAGCGGCGCAGCAAGGGGGAGAGGGGCGCAACAGGGGGGCGAGGGGCGCAGCAGGGGGCAGAGGGGCGCAGCAGAGGGGGCGAGGGCGCAGCTAGGGCGGCGGCGCAAAGAGGGGGGTGCTTGCGCAAAGAGCAGTGGGAGCGGAAGCAGCGCAGCAGCAGCAGGGGGGTGATGGCGAGCAGCAGCAGGGGGGCGAGCGGCGACAGGGGGCGGGCGGCGCAGCGGCGCAACAGGGGGGCGAGCGGCGCGCAGTCGGGAGACAAGCGAGGGCGGTTCACGAGGGCCGGCCGGTGGGGAAGGGGGTGTAGGCAGAGCGCTTTTGATAGATTCAGAATTGGGCGGAAAACGTTTAACTGCAGAGTGAAGTCTTGGGTAGGAGCTGCGAGGTGGAGTATAGGACGTGCGCATCTGACGGTGGACAAGCATTAGAACAGCGCGGGGTGGCTGGAGGGCCGTTTTCAAGTCCAGAACACCGGGACGAGGGGGATGGAATCGCGCGTGGGGATTGGATGGAGTGAAAGCCGGATAATGCGCGCGTGACAACGAGGTGATGCCTTCACATTGGGGAAGTTGTGACGTGGAATGCGGCGACAGGATGAAGTTGTCAGCACGAGGGACAAGCTGGCGGTGCTGGACAGTCAGGCTGCGGCGGAGGGGCTACAGACGGTGGCTCAGGTCGAGGATGCGCGGAGCCGGGTCGAGGAAATAGAGACTCAGCTGCAGGAGCTGGGGCGCTACGCGGCGCAGAGAGAGGCCGAGCTGCGAGAGGCACTTGAGCACGAGTGCGCCGAGAGGAGTGCGCTGCAGGGGCTGGTGGGAGACCTGGAGGCTCAGCGCAGCGCCACCGGCCAGGAGCTCTCCTTATTGCGTGTCAAGGTGCCGTGCGGCCTGGCCTCCTCCTCTGCCCACTGACCCTCACTGAGCATGCTGCCGGGTGTCACATTGGCATTGCCTTGTGTATCCGGCAGGTGCTATGCTCAGGCTTACATGTGACCCTGCATCGGTGGGCTAGTAGCACTTAGAGGTGCATCGCGGAGTTCTCTCCTCCCGTATGGCCACGTGGCAGGCCACGCCACATCGCCGGGGTTAAGATGTGGATGTCCACCACGGTGGCCTCGCCGCCAACAGCGTGTGTCACATGTGCTGTGGCATTTATTTGCTGAAGGGATGTGCACCATTAGTAGGGTCGAGGTATGGATTTCAGCACGGCGCTCTCCCCCCTATCAGGGCTCGTAACATGCAGCTCCACGCTGGTGCTGTTAGGATATGGATGAGCACCACGGCTCCTTTACTAGCTGCAAGGCTAGTAACATCTGATACAGAGGACACCGTAAAGGGCTGTGCATCACGGTGCGCTTGCCCTTGTAGGCCAACACAACAACTGTGGGGTTGGGGGATGGACGGTGTACCGCTGGGGTTGGGGGATGGACGGTGTACCACTGGGGTTGAGGGATGGACGGTGTACCACGGCCCCTTCCGCTCCCGTAAGGCTGTTGCTGAAACATTGGTGGGGTTTAGATACGGGTGTGCGCCATGATCCTCACCCTCCACTGTAGATCCCCAATCAGCGCACGAATGCAACATCGGCGTGAAGGACACAGGTGTCATCAATTCCTGCGCTGCGACGAGTTGGTAAGCGCAGTCTTGAATGTGGAGGAGGGGCACTGCGGGTGGGGCCAGATTGGGGAAAGGGATGACATGGAGGAAGCAGTGCGTGATGAATTGAAGGTCAGAGCTCTCTGCCGTCCAGGAGATGCCTTGCGGTGTCCAATTGGTTGTGCATATGGCCACGGAGGTGAAGTGCATTCCACCAAGACTCAAACAAAATCCTTCAAAAGAGGAAAGCGTGCACTCTCTGTCATCTTGCATATGAGGCGCCTCCCCTTTGATCATATGACATGCCTCGTTTTTGCGAGACAAGGGCTCCAAAATCCAGGAAGCCAGAAGCTTGGCGAATGCGCATCGGTCATGGAGTGGCATGCGAGTGACTCGAGGGTGGGCGCATGGCCTGCGTGATGGAAGGACAGGAAGAGCTGCATACGGAAGTGGCACAGGCACATCGTATCTCAGGCCTGATGGCTCGGATGCTTTTAGAAAGCCCAGATGGCAGTCTCACTCGATCCCGGATTGCCTCGCCTCTGCATCGTACAGCCGGGTCTTCCCGCTTCGAGAAAGCGATCCGGCAGAACTTCAGCCCGCTAGTGCAGCCAAAGTCATCCATGTCACTCACAATGTCCTCAAAAACAAAGAATAGGACTCAACTATCCCCATATCGATAATAGGAGATCCTTCGGGATGATGGAATTTATGGAGGTTTACTGAAGATTTCTCTCAACCAAGCACAATCACATTTGCCGAAGCACACTGCAAGTGAAATCCATTAAAAGAAACAACTCCATTTTGGTCAATGGTGCCATTTCCCCCATGCCATGTGAGATAAGTGTTTTCTTGAAAGTTCATTTGAGCCTTTCTGGGCCGTTCCCCCGGAACTGGACGATATCAATTTTATTCAAAATTACAGTGAATAGTGTACAAAGTTTTATGAAATTTCCTTCAATTTGATTTTGGCGCAGTTGGATAGGCCGTTATACTGAAGAACATAAGGTCTCGAGTTCTATTCCGATCGGCATTCGAGCGAAAAAATCGAAAATTCACGAAATTTCCGGTCGATTTCGTAAATTTTCATGCCAAAAACTCGGGTGGGGGGGGACTTCCGACGTCGGCATGTGAAGATGGATAGGGGGAGGGGAGGACTACGCACTTGATCTTAAAATCTCCTATAAAAGAGTGAGCTACGGGATACGTATATTAAATTTGTGTTGGAGAAAAGTTTTCTTAATTGAAAGCCCTATTTTTACCATACACATCGGTGCATCGAAGAGTGCAGGGTGAGGTGTTTATAGAGGCTCGCTCCCGCCCCGCTCGAAACCCAGACTCATGTGACCACGGATTCACATTCGGGCGGCGGGTGTCGTCAGAGAGATGATGGCTCGTGCATTGAAATTGAGCGAGTTCTCCATATGCCGATCTCGTTTTATGTCGGCGGCTTTGTTCTCTAGAGAAAATCGCTAAACTTCCACTACCTTCCAATTAAATATTTCTCATATTTACCACGGTTGCCATGTTCCACAATCTCTGCGGCTCGCAGTCTTAAACGAATAAGTGCGCAGCTGCGGCAAACGGGGACATACCCGGTTGGCCTCATCGCCCTTGTCGCTACATCCCGGCCGGCCACCCAAACTATCCCCGCATATGCTCTCATCTGCCACTGTTGTCGGGTCGATATGCCTGTACTAGAAATGGCTGAAACTGCTTACAGAGAAAGCAGACGGAGGTAGCCACGCGGAAAACAACGATGGACGATAGATCGGTAAGTGAATAACATAACACAGATAAGGTATTGTTATGTCAGTTTAGTCTGTATCGCGTTACTTGTAGCACTTGTGACACCGAGGTGACACAACTGAAATAACGTCAGTCAGTGGGGAGCTCGCACCACCCGCTGATGTTGCCTTCTCAGCACACCATTCATCTCGCCGAGGTGCCACAAACAACCTACCTGCTAGAGTGACCCCCCGATCAGAACTGCCTATACGATACTACAACTCGTCGACGAAGCGATGAAATGGTCCATGATATAATGGGAAATGGCTGACACTGCTCGCAAAGAAAGCAGAGGCGGTCACATGGAAAACAACGATGGATGCAAGACCAAGTGATTAATAACATAACCCGCCTAATGTGTTATTCTGTCAGTCGTGAAGGCTGTGTCGCATCACTCGTAGCACTCGTGATACCGAAGTGGCACAACTGAATTGTCAGTCAGTGTTGATGGGGAGGTCACGCCACCTGCTGATGCGGAAAACTCAACAATGTGTGCACAGCCGAGGACGATGGTGCCCAAGCACCAAAAATGCACACACTCTCGAGGGGTGTACTAACCGCCCGTGTGCATGTAGCGGCACCATTCCGAGTGCAGGGCCCCAGCAAAATTCCCCCGAGGGCATGCGTACGCTACGTGTCCCTGAGGGAGGACCCATCCAGTGATTAGGGGTATTCTCCCTTGGGAGTAATAAGAACTGGCCGTCGATCCACCGATCCCCGATGCGCAAGCCCCACACCTCCAATACGATCTCCGGCAAACTCTGCACCGCTTTCTGCGGGATTGCAAGTCGGTACCGTACGTAATCAAAAGTTCGAGACCACCCGAATTTCGAATGCAAAATTTGAATTGTTTTCGTAAATCGAAATTTGAAATCAAAGATAAGCCCTCGGTCACCCCGCCGGAATATCCTTGGTCGCGATCGTCGTCGTTATAGCGAGTAGCCCTCATCAAACCTTCCCATTTCGTGATTTGTTTGGCGAGCCCGATTTTTACATGTGGTCGCACCTCTCACGTTTAACCATATTTGCAGAAATCGGGAGATCACAAAGCAGCCCCACAAACCGAAAAGCGCATGGTGACACTACGACGCATCTCTAGCGTGTCTTTCATCTTTTAATGACCACGTTACCGGCATATATTCTACGTCGTAAATATTAAGTGTGCCACCCATTGAACGTGTCTTGCTGTTTATGGTCAACCTATGTGCAAAGAGCGGCTTCAGGTCTGTTGGGGAAATGATTGGCATACGCTGTACCCATGTTTCAAGCCATTCCGCGTTTCGTTTTGCCATTTGAACTAGCTGATATTGTGTTGTCCACGGCACACCAAGCAGATAGTTTTTTGGCGCTTGCTGAGATAATCTAAGGGTGCATGGAGCCGCCGGGCTCCGGCATTTGAGGAACCACAACACGCATAGGGAAAGGGTGTTGGGAAGAGCCCTCTTCTACCTAGATGGTTGGAGAATCGGAATCATATTCGTAGGGGTATCTTGAGTATGGTAACTCTCAAATATCTTCTTTGCTCCCGTTCCTTGGTTCTCGCACTCACCCCTCCTCTCCCACCAATATCTCCCGTGGCTATCTCCCTCTTACCCGAATGATGCTTCCGATCTACGTTCCATTAAATGCTACCCCCACTACCATATTTTACGAATCTTAGACAATGATGTTTGTACGGTATGCATATCCGATATAGTACGACGAAACTTGCACATCAAGCGATCAAGCTTATGCCAACATGTAGCTGGCTATAGCTTCATACCATTGAAACATCGACACAGTATGTCACTACAATTTATTGACGACTCGTGTTTGGTCACCGATGACTTTTTATTTCATTTTGGTATAGAAGTGTGTAATTGTTTATGAATTCATATATGTGTATGAAAATAGTTATAGTTTATGTTGTCGCTATCTAAGTTGTCGTAACATGTTCCGTTTGGATTCAGATTCAGATGTTAGAGACGACAGCTGGTATTTTATATCTTGGTGTCGACATGTGTGTGTGTGTGTGTGTGTGTCAACGAATGGTTTACGAAGTGTATGTGCCTTGTGACTAGTAGCGCACAACAGCTCATTCCGGAATCCGTGCCTAGTGTCTTCCATGATGCACATCGACCGAATTTGCAATGCGAAGGAATGCTTGTGGATTGGTAATTTAGATCGGGAAGTATATCAAAAGTTGGCATTGATCGGCGAGTTAGCCGCGATCATCAAAACCAACCACTTGTCGGCATCCACGAATTGGGATCAGGATTTTATTTTTTAGGCATAGCGGCACTGGTCCTCCATTTTATCACAGCTTATAGCAAGCCGTGGTGACATCTGACTCGCAGCTCTGACCGGTAGTACCGGTGATGACCCCTGAGTCAGATTACGGTTTCCATCCTGAGATAGTGACTAGTAGTAGGAGTACATTAATCAGCGAGTCGACCGATACGGACTCGTTGGCGTATGCCCTGAAAGTCTAGCGCGCCCACAAAGCGGAACTATACGCGTTATCCAGTCCAATGATGCGACGATTCCCAACAAGAATGCAAACGTACACCTACCGCACATCGAACAAACATGCTTACACAAGACGCAGCTATACTATTATTATTGTACGCCCAGCCACCATTGTAGTGTCACTTAAACGATCATCCCGCTGCTCGCAATACAGTTTTGTGTATCCCTCTCCAGCAACCTGTCGACCGTTGTAATCATATGTATGTTGTCGTCATTGTCGGTGATACGCATTCGCTTCCTACTTGCACCCGGCATGTCCAAAGTGTGCGACCCGTCGGAACGAAGACTAGATGCACCTCTACGTGATACCTTGGGTGCGTGTCACAAACCGCGGCTTGTCGTGTACCATCGCCGGGTTGTGACACTTGAGTCAGTAGTGCTGGTGACGAACACGTGACTAGCGCGGTACAGGCTACGAGTTAGTCGAGACAGTTGGTGACAGTAGTCTGACGAGTTGTCATAACGAAGAGACAGTTGGTGACAGTGTTTGGAAGAGAACGAGAATACATATAGGGCGGCGCCAGTAGAGTTGAGGAGACGCTCATTTTTTGTTTTGCCTTCGTAGAAGTGAGAATATCAAGACTCTTCTTGCTCAAGACCGCGAAAACAGCAGTGTTTAATGATACAGTGATTTATCTTATATGATATTATTCTGCGTGTGAAAGTTGGTGTTTTCCTGCAGTGCTTCTTCGTTTTCGAGCGTCAGAACTGTAGCTTCAGTCTTTTTACAAAACAAAAAATGGGCTTTATTACAGACATGACGTCTGAAATTACATGTGCGGTGAAGCAGTCCTGTTGAGCGAAGTTCTTGAAGGGTGAGGCCAGGAACGGGCTTCCCGTACTGGTAAACTCGGATAGTCTTAGCGAAACAAGCTGCTTCAACTGCTGGCATCTTGGCGGCCCAACAGTTAATTAAGACACAGCGACAACGGCATTTCATGATATTCTGGACTATTCTGGGTGACAGTGCCCTCGTGGAACGAAGCACTGGATGGTAAAGCCAGGGACGGATTTTCCGTACTGGTACACCTGACAGCGTAGAGTGAAGCAGGAGTCTCATATTCACTACAACAACCGAGTAAGAGACAGCGACACTTTATGATATTTTGGACCATGCTGGGAGACAGTGCCCTCGTGGAACGAAGCATTGGATGGTGAGGCCAGGAACGGATTTTCCGTACTGGTAAACCGGATAGTGTGGAGTGATGCAGGAGTCTCATCAGTTACCGAGTTTACTGCAGCAGTTATGAGTGGGACTACCCTCACAGTGAATGCTTCTTAGAACGAAACACTAGAAGGTGATGCCAGGAACGGATCCTCCGTACTGGTAAGCTGGAAGGTGTGGAGTGAAAAGGGCTTCCATTCTGGTCCGAGTAAGTTTTTGTGCTAGGGTAAGTCACGAGACAGTATGATGACGCGTCAGAGCTACGAGTGACGGGTACGATGACAGTCATCAGTGACAGGCATTTATGTGACCAGATGACAAGGGGGTCTGACAGAAATGACTGACAGAAATACCTGACCCGAAAGTGAGTTTTGGTGGGAAAACCAGCAGTCAGAGAAATTGGAGGGAAAGCTGGTATGGCCTCCAATATTGCCAAGTCAGCACAGTTATAATTATTCAGAGTGATATGGAGTGGCTCGGAATACAGTGATGATATAACTGGGCTAGTCGTGTGCTAGGAGGCAAGCACAAGAGCAAGAAAAACGGCTAAGTATAAAACGCAGAAGTACTCAGTACGGAGTACAGTAGGACCGATCAGAATGATGTTGATGTGAGGTGCCTAGACTGTTGTACGGAGTACTCAGTACAGTTGAGTTATGGAAAGAGTTCCTGAATGTATAAGAACTCTAAGAGTAACCCGTTTCGGAGAGATGAACTGAACTGAAAAGTAAGACATAAAAGTAAAGAGCCGTAACTGCTGTATATTGTGTATTGAAAGCATGCACTGATAGCAAAAGCATAACTATATAGATTTACGAAACCGAAGTCTTGTAGTTGACCAATCGTAAGCATACCTCGTGCGGTCGTTTAATAAGTGTAGAATAGTATAAGTCCGAAACCGTAAAGAAGAGAAGAAGCCTAGGTGTAGACTCCTACAAAATGGTAATTAGTTCGTGTTTTCACGTTGCTTCCTTGTCTTTCTTGCGCAAATTCTGATCAACCCGCCCCGCCTTGTGCGATTAGTTAGAAAGTACTTGCACTACGAAATCGAGAATGCCTGTGCTCTCGCTCTTGTTGCGCGGTGGTGTGTGGGATTGATGGTTCCAGGTTGCTTGGAGCCGCGTCGGTGTGGAGAGATCTAGCTCGACGACAATCTTTTAAGGTGCGAGCGTTGCCTTAGTCCTAGCACGCATACACGCATAGCACGCATATCCGTGCTTTTGGACTCGCAGGTGCGGGATTTTGGAATCTTCTCCGTTTTTCGGCAAATCCGACCCTTCGCGGCGGAAGCGCTGCGCAAATTTTTCAATTTTGCGTAAGCCTTTGCTGAAATTCGGGGTTGGTTCGGGATTTCCCCCACCTTTAATTTGGCCTTCTAGTCCCCCCTATTCGGGAATCTCCGCGCTTCGGCCGGTGTGCTTACTTGTGCTCGCGCGCAAGTGGCGTATTCCTGGGATCGGGTGCTGGTTGCCACACCAACCGCTTTTCGGTTGAATTGGATCTCACGCATAGCACGCATACTATGCCCATGTATTCAGATGAAGAGGAATGCCTCGGTCGGTCGGGCCGGCGTGGGGGGGGTCGGGCCGGCGCCGCCCCCGGCTCAGCCGTGGGGTCCGGTCGGTCGGGGTCTCGCGCTGCGGGCCTGTCGGTTGGCCCAGGCTCTGGGGAGTTCTGGGGCGCAGCTGGCGGGTCAGACAGCCGGGATTGGCGCTCCCGTGAGAGGGGGGGGGGAGTGCGGCGCGCGCTTGCGCGCCAATACGGCGGTGAGGCCCTCGAGGTTACACCGGCGCGCACGCCCCGGAGAGCCCCTCCAGGGTTGTCTGGTGGGCCCCCCAGGGCCTCGCCACCAAAAGCCCCTTCACCAGCGAGGGTCAGTGGAGCTGAGCCAGTGTCCGAGCTCGCATTGAGCTCGGCGCTACGGCAGCCGGCGCGCCGGAAGCGTGCGTCGCCCGAGGCTCCGGCACCGCCGGCGGCAGGCGCCGGCTCCGGGTCGGACTCGGACCGCTCTGCTAAGGGGTTGAACCCCTCGGCAGCTCCCTTCTCCCCACTCCCTGCGTCCAGCAGGAGTGCGAGTAGTAGGGTCGTCCGTCGGGAACCGACGTCGGGACCGGCAGCGTCCTCCCTCTCTTCCCTCGTGGGGAGCGAGCAAGGGAATCTCATCAGTGCCCCAGGGCGCTTTGAGGTTTACCGAGCCAGTGACTGGAGTCCCCCGGCAGAAGGGGAGTCTGATGATGTCCGGCGCCCAGAGCAGCTAGACGTCGTCCAGTCACGGGGGCGCGAGTCTCGCATCCAGCCCAATCCGGCTTGGCGAGGAGAGCGACGTCAATCCATGCTCGCATTGGCCCTCCGTCAATGGAGCACCTGGGCGCTGGATTCAGCGCAACGACGTGCGAGAGTCTCCCCGCCATCTCGTCAGCGCGCAACAGCGCGGCTTGCGTGGGTCGCATGGAGGGCCAGGACGGACCAGTCAGCGCATCAACGCGAGCTCCGGCGCCTGGCATTCCAAGCGTGGAATGACGTCACCCAACAGGTCGCCCAACTTCAGGGCCTGTTTGACAAAGGCAGTCGGCGCCGGGTCGAGTCCACTTTCGCAGCATGGCGCCAGCATGTCGTCCAGACACAGGGTCTGTGGCGCAGAGGCAGACGTCAAGCTGGAGCAGTCTTCATGGCATGGCACCAGCAGACGATGCTCGCCAAGGAGAGGAGCACCTGGTGGGTTGGAGCCCGGAGACACCGGATGACCCAGATGGGCAGGAGGTGTCTTCGCGAGTGGCGCCGGCTCCCCAGGACGACCCCAGTCAGCTCGGACTCGTCCCAGGGAACGAGTGCCCGCCGTCCGGTAAGGAAGGCGGGAACCTCATCCGGTGTCAGCTCTTGCTCGGATTCCGACCAGGAGTCTATGTGGCAGGACATCCGTCGAGGCCTAAAGCGCCTGGGGAAGGACCACCCGCTGTCAGGGCTAATGTGGTTCCAGCTCAAGGACTATGGGCTCTCCGAGGACGGCGCTTATCGCCTGGAGATCCACCAGCAATCAGTCTCCGAGTCCAGGGTGTTGATGCAGCAAAAGCGCGAGGACCCTCACAACTCCCTTGAGAGGTGTAGATTCTCTGTCTTTGCCATCAACGCCGGCAGACCAGGGGAGCTGGTACGCCAAGGGGCGGACCTCCAGGAGGTAAGGAGAGCGGTCGTCGCGGCCGTCAGAATGAGCGGCCGCACCCGGAAGTCGCACAGGGGTCTTAGGAAGTCAGGTGCAGCACCTCCGAGTTCCGCAGCCCCCGGTGGGAACTGGTCGAACCGGTTTGCTCCCCTCTCGTCCTCATCGGAGGAAGAGCATCCCGCGGAACGTCCGAGGCCCAGGACTCAGGCGCCTAAGCCGAGCGGCCCCAGTCGCCCGGTGCCTCGCACCCGGAAGCCCAGTCGAGCACCATCGGCCCCGCACCCCGGTCCGACTTCCTCAGGGAACACGTCGTCGTCCCCGGAGTCCACTTCGAGCAGGAACAGTCAGGACCTGCAAGAGCTGAAGGAAGCCTGGCAGAAGGAGTCGCAAGCTCGGGAGGCGGCTGCCGAGGCTCGCCTGGAACAGCTGTCTCGGCAACTCCAAGAGAGTCAAAGAGCTGCCGAGGAGCGCAGGATCTCCGATCAGCGCGCTGCCGAGGAACGCAGGGTCTCCGAGCAACGCACTGTCGAAGAGCGCTGGGCTGCAGACCGGCTGGCCGCAGAGGCCCGGGAGACTGCCAGGCAGTTGGCTGTCGACGAGAGCGTCGCTCAGCAGGTAGCCGCTGAGGAGCGGCGAGCGGCAGCTGAGGCCCAGCTGGAGGAGAGGCTGCAGGCGGTCATAGAGTCACAAGTCCAAAGGCTCGCCCTGGTTCAGGCCTCGCCCCCAGGGCCCGTGGAGTCAGACGCTCGGGGGCCCTCAGCGGCAGCGTCGAGTCCGGTTCAGGAGACGCCCATCTCCCGAGAGGGACATGAGCTGGTAGAGCCGACTTCCGTCGTCACCTGTGACGTCGAGAACCGGGGCGTTCAAAGCCCTCCGGAGGAGTCGCGCGCGGGCGTGACATCGCTTCCGCCGCACTCATGGGACTTTGTTTCCCTTCCTATACAAGTCTGCGACGCCCTCCGGAAACACGTGGTCGGGTATGCCAACCCGGGGATCGAAGCCCAGCGCCTGTTTTACGACGCCGCTCGTAGGTATCGCTCCCTTGGTCAGGTCGCCGGGTGCTTGCACCCTACCAGCCAGATCAGGCAATGCCTGAAGGCAAGGATCTCGGACGAGGACAGGGTCCTCGGGGCCCAGGTGATTCACAGTCTCACGACGGCCTTGGCGTCCGTCGCAGAGAGCTGCGCTCGCTGTGGGTGCGGGCACGAGGAGAGCCCGGTGCGTATGTGGGCGTGTCAGGCAAGCGCTAAGAAGAGTGTGGTAGCGTTCATGAAAAAGGTGTACCTGCCGGTGTGTGGGTTTTGCGCCGCGGACGTGTGGCCCGGTGCTTTCGACCACTTTCCGGCTGTGATGCCACCTCCGCTTCCTACGGCGGCAGACACACCGGGAGACGGGGGGGGATGGTCCCTCAACTGGAGCACTCGGAGCCAAACGAGCTTTCGGAGATGCCCGGTGCCGGCGGTCATGGTGGTCCTGGTGGCTCGGGGAGCGGTGACCCTGGAGGGCCGGGAGGCCCGGGGAGTCCGGGCGAGGACCCTGGCGGCGATGGCGAGGACGGGGATGGCGACAGCCAGTTCACCTTCTCGTCTTCCTCTCGTTACAGGGAGCCCCGGAGCCATTACAGTCGTAAGGACGAGCAGCACGCTCTCAAGGAGGCCCTCAGAGCCATGGAGAAGGCAGTGGACAAATACCACACAGAGGTGGAGGGGTCGTCCCACGTCTTTGGTCGGCTCCTCCGATTTGTTCGGCAGATCAGGGAGGTTCGGGAACTGGAGCCGGTGCGCTACGCCATGGGGATGGCGCGTCTGGAGAGCGGGGGTGAGGAGAAGGTGTTGTCGGACCACTCCCTGCTGTCAGAAGTGGCCAGACACTGCTTCGGCGCACTCAGCTCCGAGTACCGCGAGCTTTCTTCGGTGTTGACGGAGGCTCGGGAAGGTAAGAACCTCACCTTGGACGTCATAGTGGTTCCCTTGGCGCAACTGGTGATGCCCGACAAGGGGGAAATGGCGTCGATCGGTCCGTTCCTGCGTCGTGTGCGTCAAAGTCAGGACAGACAGACTCGCACGGTCCGCGAGTTCTGGGACGGGGTGCACCTTGCTCACGACATCGTGAGCATGCTGGCTGCCCACGAGCTCACCTCTCCGGTGCCGGAAGAGGAGCTGCTGGAGATATTCCTTACGGGATTGATACCGGAGATAAGGAGGAAGGTCTTCCTTATAGCCGAGAGGAAAGGCGCTTCGGTTCTGACTCTGAGCCGGACGGCCAGTAAAGGCCGCCACGAACTCCTGACTTGGGCCATAGAGGCTGAGCGGGAGTTGCGGCAGAGCCAGGATAAGACGAGCCGCTCGGTCCAGCTGCTGGCCCACGTAGATGTCACGGAGGAGCTGCTAGCCATGGCGACATCCGCTGGCGCTCCGACACCCACAGGGCAACGACTCGGCTCCCCAGAGTACGAGGGCTGCCGTCTGTGCAAAAGCATGGACCATTATGCCCGCGACTGTCCGCAGGCGAGCCAGCGCCCGAAGGAGTGGGCCAAGTGCCTCCTGGAGGACACCCTGGCGTTAATAGGGGACGAGTCGGTGGAGGAAGCTTTGGCTGCCATCGGTTTGGATTTTGTCCAGGAGGACGCTCCCCAGCCCGGGGCGTCCTCCCCGCAGTAAAGGGCGCGGGCCCCGTCACTGCGGGGTCAGGGGGACAAAAGGGCCCCGCGCCGGCGTCCACAGCGATGCAGGTGCTGCATGATAGGTGGAGAAGGTGTGGGAGACACCTTAGTGGCAGCGCCAGGCGCCACCTCAAGAGCCAGAGTCGAGTCGAGAGGTATGAGCAGGAAGGTTTAGACATGCTAGCCGCCACCCGCACGGAAAGCCCAGAGCCTCCTGAGCGGGAACAGGTCGAGCAGCGCGTCCAAAGAGAGCAGGCAAACTTCTGGAAGTCCGCCAGAACCCCAGCGACCGCCTCAGTTCCGCGTCCCGAGGAGCCGTGGGAGCTGCTCTGTTGGATCACCGGTGCGGACACCCGGGGTAAAAACCGGTCGAGCCACACAGTTGAGCCACGGGCAGTCTACCAACAGCACCTGGAGAACCAGGGGTCGGATGTTGCGAGAGTTCGCGGGCACTGGAAGTTCAGAGCTCAGCGTTTACCCCCCAGAGTTAGGAAAGCCTTTCAGGCCCAGCAGCCAAGTGCTCGCCTGCGTTCCGCCATCAGGGCGCTAGAAAGGTATCTAAAGCTGGAAGAGTCAGAGGTCCGGTCGGTCAAGTCCCTTGCGCTTTGGAGGGCAGGGCAAAGGCGGATGCGCCAGAAGCTTGGACCCACGACTAGTAAGCCCCAGTTGAATCGAGAAGAGTTAGATAAGCGCTTGAAGCGGCTCGTCAGGGTGCGCGAGTTCAATCGCCGACGCAAAGCCATCTTGGATCAGGAGTTCGGACGGTTTGTTCGCGTTGCCAAACCCAAGCCTGCCGAAGGAGAAGAACTCTCACCACCAGAGAGAACTTCAAAGCCCAGTCGGCCGTGGTTGACCCGAAGCAGGGCTCGCCAGGCTTTGGGCCCGAAACGCAGGCCATGGCTGACTCCTGAAGACAAGGCGCTTCGAACCTCTCGATTGCAGCGCAGGTACGAGTTAGAGGGTAGGGACCCGGCTTCTACCTCAACAGAACGCCATGCGGACTTCCACGCCTTCGTAAAGGAGGAGTTGGAAAGGGAGAATAGGGAACTTCAGCAAGACAATGAGCTGATGCACCGGGACGAGCAAGTCAGAAAGCACATAGCGGCTAAACTGGCTGCAGCGTCAGTCCAAGTCGCAGTGTCCCCCCCAGACTTCCCAGAGCGCAGCGCAGTTCAGAAAGCAGTCGCCATCGGCCTGCTGGCAGACGCGTGTACTTACTGCCTCCCGGACTGTGACTCCGACGCAGAAACGTCAGTCACCCGCCTGGACTGCATAATGCAGGACGGCGATATCAGTCCGAGCTGGTGTGAGTCCCTGGCAGCGGTGTCCTCGATGGGAGCGCGCCCGAGGAGTTTCGACAGGCACAGTCGCACACCGACGTTGTTGCTGTTTTGGGCCTGGATTGCGGGCGTCAGAGTCAAGGTGTTAGTGGATTCGGGAGCATCCACCAATATCATCGCAAAGAGTACACTGCAGAGGCTCTCCGGCGTCAAGCCGGTGCGCCACGAGCAAGCCATGCGGGTTCGAGTGGCTGACGGCACCACATATGATGCTAATTCCTGCATCAGGCCCAAGCTCCTTGCTGAGACGTCGAAGGGGTCTTACGGCCAGCAGGTTGAGCTTCGGGTAATGCCACTCGACCTCAAAGTGGATGTCATCCTGGGGGGTCCTTGGCTGGCGAACCTTTCCCCGGTTACGCTGGATTATAAGAACTGGGGTTCGGTCCGGTTCACCAAGGGCAGAGAAGAGGTCGTCATCACCGGCTGTTCGCCGGGGTCACCGGACCCCAGTCGGTCCAAGGACACGGCAATGGCACTGGTACAGGGAGTCCTTTTGAGCCAACGTCGGGCTCGCCGGGACCTGCGGACCCTCCGAAACAGAGAGGAGCAGGCTTTCGTCGTCTACCTCGGCCCCGATGGGGCTTTTGGCGCGTTGGCCTGCAACAAGGGGGGGGGAGACTCCGACGAAGATTCCCCCAACGATGTTGTAGCAGGCCTGGCGTCAGAACCCTCCTCCGGGTCCGAGGATGGTGAAGTCAGCGTGCGTCCCAGCGCAGCGGTGCCGGACGGAGCTGAGGAGTCTGAGGGGCCGGGAGGGTTGGTCTCGGACAGTTCCGAGTCCGGCTACAGTGACGTGGAAGGAGCATGTCATTTGCAGAGAGTAGGGGCGGTGGTCGAGGATATTAGGCCACAGGGATTTGCGAGCACGGTCGACGAGGCCGGGGATCACCCTGACCCTCTCAGCTTTTTCGCTAGCAAACAGGAGGCGAACGGAGCATTTGCGTTGCTTCCGCCAGCGGTGCGTAGGCAGGCGATAGAGGATCACGCGGCCGGGAAGCCACCCACCTGGCACGCGCAGGCAGCCGCGGCGCTCCAGCAGGGCCGGGGTCTGGTCGCGGAGCGACGACCCCGAGCACGGCGTAAGCGAGTGCGTTGGCGTGACCAGGTCGCAGCAGTCGGTCAGCCTGGTGCTGAAAGTGGCCCTTCCACCGAGCAGCCACCGGGACCAAAAGTCCCCACTGTCCCGAGTCCTCAGAGTCAGAAGTCGCGAGCCTCGGCACCAGTCCCGCCGCCAGCTCCGCAGACCACAGACCCGCCGGTACCGGCCGCCCCGCCAGGTACTACCTCGCCGCCAGCCCCACAGACTGCTCAGGCCTCCCCGGAACCGCCGGAGGACGAGATAGACGAGACGGTGTCGCCGGAAATCTGGCAGCAGCTTAGGGATCTGGAAAAGGAGTTCGCAGATGTCATTTGCACAGAGCTGCCGGAATCAGTCCAGTCAAGGGAATTCAAGTCCGGCGTCCGGCTCAGGCCAGATTGGAATGGGAACGCCTTGCACCGGCGAGGGTACAAGCTGTCGCAGGAGGAGTTGCGGCAACTCCGGCAACAGCTAGATGAGCTCTTAGCCAAAGGGTACATACGACCCTCGGCCTCTCCGTGGGGCTGCCCTGTGCTGATGGTCCCCAAGCCGAGTAATCCCAAGGAGTTGCGTCTAGTCATTGACTACAGACAGATCAATGAGATCACAGTCAAGGACAAGTACCCCCTCCCGGATGTCCAGAGTCTCCTAGATGATCTACAAGGGGCTACCGTCTTCTCTACGATGGATGCCCTTTGGGGATTTTGGCAGGTCCCCATGAAAGCAGAGGACGTGGAGAAAACCGCAATGACTACGCACTTTGGAGCGTACGAGTGGTTGGTCATGCCTATGGGATTGTCAAACTCCCCAAGTACCTGGCAAAGGATGATGCAACAGTACCTCGGGCACCTACCCTTTTGCAGAGTATTTGTAGATGACATCATGATTTTCTCGGCTGAGGTTCCGGGTAAGAGCGCCCATGAGGTACACCTCGACCACCTCCGCCAGGTCCTGGAGGCATGCCGAAAGAATTCAGTCTACCTCAAAAAGTCGAAAGTCAAACTGTGCAAGCGATCAGTCCGGTTCCTAGGGCATGTGGTGGATCGGGATGGATGTCGTCCACAGCAGGATAAGGTTGCGTCGGTACGCGATTGGCCAGACCTAGAAACTGTCACACACGTGCGACAGTTTCTGGGCATGTGTGGCTTCTACCGGAGGTACATCCAGAACTTCGCAGATATCGCGTACCCGTTGACCCGCCTCACCAAATCCGGCGTGGACTGGACCTGGGGCGAGAATGAAAAGGCAGCATTTAAACAGCTAAAAACTGCCTTGATCTCCTCCCCAGCCTTGGCCCTACCCGATCAAAAGGGTGCAACAGACGGTTCCAGACCCTTCTTTGTGCAGACAGATGCCAGTGGAGTAGCACTAGGGGGTGTACTCATGCAGGATCAGGGACGAGGCTTACAGCCCTTGGCCTTTGAAAGCCGGCAGTTCTCCAGCGCTGAGCAGAACTATCACGCTGGGGAACGGGAGCTTTGTGCCATCCATCACTGCACCACGGTCACCTGGAGACATTATCTGATTTTCACATCATTTAAGCTCATGGGAGACCATAAACCCCTTCAGTGGCTCTTCGCCCCAGCTAGGGAGCTCAGCCGACGTCAGGCTCGCTGGTACGAGGACCTGGTAGAGGTAGGAGTCCATCAGATGGAGCACGTGCCAGGGCGCTGTTTAGTAGTACCAGACGCGCAGTCCCGGCGACCAGACTATCAGGAAATGTCAGCCAGAGAAGGGTTGAAGGAAAAAGGGATTGTGGATCGCGCCACGGATGGGCCCAGAGACTCCGCACCGGCAGGCAAGGGGTCCGAAGAGGACGAGGATCCTACCTCTGTCCTCGGGGCAGTGGATTGCACCACCGATGGATCTGATGGACCCGAGTACTCTGAGCCG
This sequence comes from Cymbomonas tetramitiformis, assembly GCA_001247695.2. Lineage (NCBI taxonomy): Eukaryota > Viridiplantae > Chlorophyta > Pyramimonadophyceae > Pyramimonadales > Pyramimonadaceae > Cymbomonas > Cymbomonas tetramitiformis. The sequence continues at coordinate 27,413 of LGRX02012291.1, forward strand.
AAAGGCAAGAGATGCGAAGGGGACGAGGATCCCACATCTGTCTTAGGCGCCACCTTCGAGTATAGTGATTCCGAGGACGAGTCCTTCCCTCCCACCAGTCCAGCACCGGTCATTGGTGAGCTCACCCATCTGAATGGGCTCACGTGGGTAGAGTCGCCGGCCCTTTGGCTGGACGCAGCTGCCACCCTAGCAGTAGGCGAGAAATCCTTGAGGGATGCCGAATCGCTAGCAGTCATGACCAGAGCAGACCGAGCTAGGGAACAGGCCACAGCAGAAGTCCAGAGTCACCCGAAGTTCCCCACCCTGAGGCCCAGAGTCATCCAAAGGCAGCCGGAAAGGTACCTGAGCCCGTTAAGCCCCCAGAAAGTAGCTCCCACTACGACCAGGTCGTAGATCGCCAGGACTGGAAGCTGATCAGGGAGCGCTTTGAGGAGATAGCGGCCCAGTACGGGGTGTTTGACGTTGACGCGTGTTGCGACTCCATGGGCGTTAACCGGCAGGTTGACACCTATTGGACCGATTGCTTGAAGGAAAAGTGGCGCGGGAAACACGTTTGGTGCAACCCCCCTTACACGAAGGATTCCGACTTGATAGAAAGAATTCTTCGGCATTTCCTTGCTGAGTGGCGCGCCGATCCGGAAAACACCTCGGCGATGTTCCTTCTGCCAGACTATGACGCCCCCTGGAGACGGTTGATTCACCCCAAGTATGGGCTTCATCCGGTCAAGGTCTTTGACACGAAGGACGAAAAAGGTCGTCCCAACCACCTCTTCGAGTCCCCTGATGGAGGTCGACCCCCGCTGCGCTGGCCGGTCCTCCTGGTGTGGGCCCCAGCAGCCAGCAGGGCAAAGCCCCGAGCGCCGCCTGCGCGAAAGGACAGTGAGGCAGAACCCGACGAGCCTTTAGTCACTACAGGGGTTGCAGCAAGGGCCAGGGCAGCATCAGGCCCACTGAAGGCTGATGAGTTCGTCCGCGCCTTGCAAGCGGAATACGAACGCAGCCAGTACCTCAGCTCGTTGAAGGAGGAACTGGTCGCAGCCCCACATCAGAGGACAGACACATTTCGCATGGTAGACGACATGATATGGCGAGTGGCAGAAGGGCGGTATCAGCTAGTGCTAGCTCAGGATTCCCCCCTCAGAGAGCTGGTGATGCGCGAAGCACACGAGTCCCCAGCGGCAGGGCACACAGGAAGGGATAAGACACTGGACAGAGTATCCCGTCGCTTTTGGTGGCCACGCATGAGCAAGGATGTCACCGACTGGTGCAAATCCTGCGTCGTGTGCCAACAGACCCGGCCACGCAACGGGTATCCAGACGGTCAGCTTAACCCCTGCAAGTCCCAGTAAGACTGTGGCAAGTGGTTAGTATCGACTTCGTCACTGGGCTGCCCCGCACAGAGCGAGGGTACGACGCGTTTGCTACCTTCACGGACAAGTTGTCCAAGATGGTGCACGTAGTCCCCATGCTTTACGCTGACAGCTCAGCTGCACAGATCGCGCGCATGTATTTCGACCAAGTGTGGCGTTTGCACGGCGCTCCCATGAAGATCGTCTGTGATCGGGACTCCCGCTTCAGGGATGAGATGCATCTCGAGCTACATCGGTTGATGGGAGTCCAGGTTGCCTCTACCACGCCGTACCACCCTCAAGGTGATGGGCAGGCAGAGCACACAAACCACACGGTCGAACGCATGTTGCGCGCGTACGTCGACGCCAACCAGCACGATTGGGATTTATGGTGTACCCCGGTCGAGTACGCCATTAATGACTCTCGTTCCGCCGTCACGGGATTCACCCCTTTTGAACTGACGTATGGTCACGCTCCGGCCTCTCAGCTGGATTTCTTCGTGGAGGCAGCACTTGCATCACGGAGAGGCCGAGCTAAGGGGGGGAGGGGCGCAGCAGTAAAAAAGGGTACAGCCCACGAGACAGCCCGCCAGTTTGTTCGCCAGTTGCAGCTCGCTAGGGAGAAGCTGCTCTTAGCTCAGCAGCAACAGATCGCCCAGTACGACGCGCGTCACAGGTCCAGGAGTTACGCAGTAGGCGATGAGGTTTGGGTGGATGCCACGCACCTCACTCAGCCGGGCGACCGCGGGTTGCACAAGAAGTTGCTTAAGAAGCGCCTTGGGCCCCTTCGGGTGCTGGAAGTCTTTCACAGCGACAGGCAGATGGCCCTTCCCGCGAGCGATAGAGGCGCACCGTCGGCCTATAGGTTGCAGACGCCTAAGCAGTGGAAAGTGCACGATGTGTTTACCGTGGACCGGCTTTCGCCAGTAGAGTCGGGCAGCCGCTTCGTTGAGAGAGCTAAGGAGATTCCCCCTCCTCCGTTGGACGTCAGCGGGCGCAAGGAAACCCACGTCGAGAGGGTGGAGCGTTCGCGCACGCGCCAGCGCCAGGGCAGGAGGTGGAAAGAGTACCTGGTCAAGTGGACAGGAATGCCCCGCAGTGAGAACGAGTGGAAGACCCGAGAGGATCTGGAGTGGGACGGAGCCGGCAGGCCCGGTGTTCCCAACCGAGCGTTGTTGGAGTTTGAGAGGATCGAGGCTAAGAGAGTGGAGCGAGAGAAGCTTAGGGTCCGTAAGAGACGCGACGAGTCCGCAGGAGCGGTATGGACCACGCTATCGGAGGAGCTCAAGGTAGACGGAGCAATGCCATGGGTGCCAGAGGAGAGGTTTGATGAGGAAGTAGGAACTTTCGCGAGAGTATCTGCTCAGAGCACCCTGCCGCCAGTCAACGGAGCCGCAGCACTTGAGAAGGAGCCAGTCGGCCAGTCTAGGATTCTTGTATTGTTTTGTGGGACCGGGTCAGGCGAGAGGCAGTTCACTAAGCAATTTCCCAATAGCGAAGTAGTTGCTGTAGACATTCAGCCCAAGTGGGGCCCCACACATTGCGAGGATATCATGCGATGGGACTATCGACAGTTCAGACCAGGACACTTCGACGTAGTCTGGGCTAGCCCCCCTTGCACAGAGTACAGCCAAGCGAAGACGGTAGGCATCCGAGATTTGCGTGCTGCGGACAGGCGAGTTCGTAGGACATTGGAGATCATCCGGTACTTGAGGCCCGAAGCATACTTCATTGAGAACCCGAGAGGAAGAGAGCCCCACGGGTTGCACACGCGTCGCTGCATGAGCAATCTACCAGCTCCGCACCTCGTCACGTACTGCAAATACGGGACCGCATACAGGAAGCCCACGCACATCTGGACCAACGTTCCGTTGCGCACACCCTTGCGAGTATGCGATTCCGATACGCCTTGCGAGTTCTTCCGGCAGCACGGTAGGCACGAGAAAGTAGCGCAAGGAGGGCGCGCGATGAGAGCCGGAGGTGTGTTCGCGAAGGGCATGGGAGCGCGAGAGAATTTGTATGGGATTCCGTCAGCACTGTAAAAACAGCTTTTCCACAACCTGACCCTACATGAAGAGGTGCATGCGTTCCTGTCTGAACTGCTTGTCAGGGAGGATCTGAGCGAGATGAGCGTTTTAGTCCAGTCAGCTGTTGTTGAGAGTGACCCGCCCGAGTTTGAGCCAGAACCGATAGCGTTAGCGGGAGTGCGAGCGGAGGTGACGATCATACCAGAGGGCGGATGGGAATCTGACGCGAGTGGTCTTAGCGATTGAGGGCGTTGGGGAGCGTCGGGAAGAGCGGTGGCTCCAGCCTTGGCGAGACCAGGCGGCAGGGGAGAACCTGGGTAATCCATCCGAGAGAGCAGTGGCTCTAGCCTCGGCACAGCCAGGCAACAGGTGGAAATCTGTATAATCCATTTGAGCAGTGGC
>LGRX02012292.1:0-17317 GCA_001247695.2 Cymbomonas tetramitiformis
GCGACGAGCTCCGAGGATACCCTACTCGACTTATTGGAGTGGAATCTGGATGGCAATATGACTCAAGAATCCTTTGGGCAACTGCTGCACATTTTGAAAACTAATCACCCGGACGTGTTTTCTAATTTGCCCGACTCCTTCAAACAAAGCATTGCTCGGTTTAAGGTCATGGATATCCCACTCCTAGTGGTGGACCTTTGCCCGCATGGGTGCGTGATGTTCGAAAAACAATTCGCGGACTTTGACCACTGTCCAAGGTGCGGGGCATGCCGTTGGGAGGGAGGTGAGGATCGGTGCGGTGCGGTGAATGCCGAGGGTGCGGACGACACCCGGAATGCCGAAGCCACCCCGAGTGCAAAGCGAGGGAAGGCGAAGTGCCAATTCTATGGCATTTAAAGGATTTACTTCAAGCAATTTACAGCCATCCCGGCGTTGCTGGGCTCATGCGTTCGCACGCCACGCGGGAAAAGTCTGAGGAAGGCATTCTGGAAGACATTCCCGGTGAGTAACACATTGATAGAGCATATCCTGCATTGCCCCGAAGACGTACAGAAGATGTACAGAATGTCTTCCGTACATCTTCCGTACGACTTCCTGATTCCTACTACTTGAATGAATTTAAGTTGTATTTATGTATCTTGCAGATGGATCTGAGTGGAAGGCGAAGCAAGCTGCATATCCCGACTTCTTCAAGGACCCTCGCAACGTCATCCTCATGCTTTGCGCCGACGGGGCCACCGTTTGGAAGGACAAGTCGGGGGTTTTCCCTATCTACTTTCAAGTGTTGAACTTGCCACCGGAAATCCGCAAGAAGTTTGTGAACCTTGAGTTGTGGGGAATGATGGCGGGGAAGCCGAAGAACACCACCATCCTCTACGAGAAGTTGGTAGACGAGCTTTTGGAACTTTGGGAAGTTGGGTTTCCATGTTGGGACTCCTTCACGGACGACGTGTTCCAATGCCGGGCGATGCTTCTTACCGCCGTGTTTGACTATGTAGGGCTCGTCGATGCTATGAACATTATGGGCGTGGGCAGCTTCTGTGCGTGTGCAAAATGTTTGATCCGGGGGAAGGGGAAATGCCCGCATCTAAATAAGATGTTGTACAAGTTTTGCGAGCAAGATCCGCCAGGTCCGTTTTCCCCAAAGACATGCCGAATGTGTTCACAACATCTTCCGGGTGTCATCTGAGCGTCTTCCTGTTATTGTACGCCGGGCCCGCCGTACCAAAGACCGACGAGTTCATTCGACGCGCGGGCCAACGACACGTCTTGCTTAGCACGTGTAAGAATGCGGCCAATCTTCAGGAAGTGTTGGAGGAGGAAATCGGCGAAACCGGTGTGAAGTTCCCATCGGCACTATCTCGTTTGCCGTATTTCGATCTTTCCAAGAATGTCATCCTTGACGGCATGCATCAACTCCGAAACCTTGGGCTATATGTCCATGAGGCACTCATGGGGTTCGACTTTACGCCGGGTGTAAGAGAGCACGCTCGCGCGAACGATATGCATCCCACGTGGTGGAAGACGACAAGGGACGACAAAGGTGATGCAGTCAAAACCCGACCACTAGCTAGGAAGGTGCCCGGAAGGTGCCCCAAGTATCCTCTACGTGTCTTCCAGATGTCTTCCTGTTACCACTAACTTTCGCGCCCGGGAAAATGACAGGTGTGGAACGATATTCAATGGCAATTGGTCCGTTTCAAATCCCGATGCGGGCAAAAGGGTCGAAATCTTTGAGGTCGCTAGAGACCGCCTTGAAGTTCATGACGGAGCTCTCGTTGGGAAGGTCATGGGGGCAAGGCCATAAGAAGATGTTGCGTCCGAACGGCACGAACACCGGACCGAAGACGCTCAAGTGTCACGAGGCGTTGAAAAATGCTACAAGCGGGCATCATGAGCGTGCTAGCGTCTTGGGATAGAGACGAGGGCTACTCGAAAAACATGCTTGAAGACTTGATCGGGCAGTTGACGGTCATAACGAGAGAGCTCACTTCGGAGCTTGTAGACTGTAAGGTACGGAAGACATCTGGAAGACATCCCGAATACGTTCCGAGTACATTCCACACGTCTTCCTTAATTGCCTTTTATTTGGTGATTTTGCAGGATGTTCCTAAGCTTCAAAATCTGGTGGATGAGTTCTTCAAGTCACTCGAGCGCGATGGCTCTCCTGACTGGCTGGGCATCAACACGCATTTGCTTTCCCACTTCCCCGACCAACTCCTCATGTATGGTCCAATACGGGGGACATGGATGTACGTGTTCGAATCATTCAACGGGAAGATTCGAAGGTGGGTGAAGAACAATGCATATCCGGTTCAGAGTGTTATGCAAGGCTTCGGGCGGTACCGGATGGTACATGTGGTGCGAGGGTTAATCTTGGTACTTCGTCGCCGGCGGGAGGCAACCACCAATCCCACCCGGCCACCCGTGCTCCCGTTCTTGGCCACCGCACCGTTGAGGGCGCCGAACACCGTGGTTTTGGGAACACAAGGCAAGCGCCATGTACTCTCCCGCGCTGAAACGAAAGCGCTGGAGTTGTGGATGCATGGCAACGTGCCCCAATACCGCAAGTTGAAGGCAAAATTCGACGCCTACGTCACCTACTGCAAGAGGTAAGTAAAAAATGAAACCCATAAGATGCCTGGAAGACGTTACATATATCTTCTAGACATCTTCCACACGTCTTCGGTAAATACATGTCCTGACACTGTGCACGTATACATTCGCAGGGAAAACCAATATGTTCGGAGAAGTCACGGCGCACGAGCCGGAGCGTCTCGCCTGATGGATGTGCCGCTGCATATGCACGGTAGCGACCCCAAGGTCTGGCTGGGGAGACCATTCACGGAGAATGAAGCGGCACTCGTCGAAGGGCCTCCTCACGTGTGTCAATCTTTCGGCTCGGTCGTGGTTCGAGGAGTTTGCTATCGCACGGCGGCTCAGGACAAGACGAAGAAAACTTGTCAACGTTACTTCCGAGCCTTTTTCTCTGGAGAAAACATCAAAGGCGAGGAAATCGAGACTGACCGGTGCGTCCGTGCATTACGTTTTGGTGAATGTGCTCAGAATATGTACCGAATGTCTTCTGTGTGTCTTCCTTACGTCTTCGGGGATTCTTACTATAGAGTATAATTGTGGCTCCAACTCGCAGGTACGCCATGGTAGATAGCATCTACAAGGTCGACTTGGCCGCGAAAGAGTACATTCTTGTGAAGGGAAAGTGGTTCCCTGAATTCAACCAAGCGACGACAAAACGGTTTACCAAGCTAAACTCGAAGTACGGGCCGGACAATACCGCAAAGGTGGTGTACACATACGACCCGGATGATCCCGAGACACCTTGGGACACTACTGACCCTACAAAATAAGGATTATTCCAAGGGCTTGGACCGTCGGCTTGGAACCCCATAGGACCCGGTAGGACAGGTATGTGTTTGAGAGGCGTTGGCGTTAACACTGGGAATTCCAAGGGCTTGGACAGCAAATGTCCAGGTCCAAGCCCCGTCCAAGCCGCGGTCCAAGGGCTTGGACCTGGACATTTGCTATCCAAGCCCTTGGAAACCCCTTGGAATTTACATAAAATTCCAATCGGCTTCCAAGCCGTTGGACCGTCGGTTTGGAATACCGTAGGACCCGTCTGGACCGTCGGCTTGGAACCCCGTAGGACCTGTTATGATTGATGATTCCAATGGGGTTCCGGCGGCCTGGACGCGGCTTGGACCAAATAATAACGACATTCCAAACGGGGTCCAGCGGCTCGGCAACAGCTTGGAACGCATTAGGACCCGTCTGGACCGTCGGCTTGGAACCCCGTAGGACCTGTTATGATTGATGATTCCAAAGGGGTTCCGGCGGCCTGGACGCGGCTTGGACCAAATAATAACGACATTCCAAACGGGTTCCAGCGGCTCGGCAACAGCTTGGAACGCATTAGGACCCGTTTGGACCGTCGGCTTGGAACCCCGTAGGACCTGTTATGATTGATGATTCCAAAGGGGTTCCGGCGGCCTGGACGCGGCTTGGACCATATAATAACGACAATCCAAACGGGTTCCAGCGGCTTGGTCATAACTTGGAACGCGTTAGGACCCGTTTGGACCATCGGCTTGGAACCCGGTAGGACATATTATGATTAATGATTCCAAAGGGGTTCCGGCGGCCTGGACGCGGCTTGGACCATATAATGACGACATTCCAAACGGGTTCCAACCGTTTGGACTGCATTAGGAACCGTTTGGACGTCGGCTTGGAACTCAATGGGACCTTTTATAGTGGTTATTTACAAAAATGTTCCAGCCACCCGGAACTACGGTTCCAACCGTAAGGACCGGTATAGGTCCATCCGCTTGGAACTATGGTTCCAATCTGTTTTTGTTCTATATACATACAAACAGGTATCAAGGGCTTGGAACCATTGGTCCACGAGCTTGCTATTATGCATATGCAGTACAAAGGTGCTATTGATATGTATTGCTGTTTGAAATATTTACACAAAGAATCGTAAAGGTTCTCTATTGCTCTATTGTCTGGGCTCTAACAAGCTCTATATTCTGACAAAAATAGCAGTCATGCTGCCGCATCCTCCTCATCATCCTCATCTTCTTTTTCCTCATCCTCATCCTCGTCATCATCTTTCTCATCACCCTCCTTTTCGTCGACGACCTCCTCACCCTTTTTCTCTTCCTCCTCTTTCTTTTGCTGCTTGCTGCTTCCTTCAGGAGCAGCAGCTTTCCTTTTCTTGCCGAAGTCGACGTTCTTATCGGTTTGCACCGTGCTGTTTCTTACATATTTTGTGGGGATCCTGCGGAGTACAGACGGCGGGAACGGTCAGTCCAAGGGCTTGGAACGGCCCGTCCAAACCTGGGACGGTGTGGTTTGCGTAAAACAACACATACGCGTAAGTAAATGGAAAATAGTAAAACAATGGGTAGGGACTAACCAGACAGTGGGCTTGTTTTTTACGGCGGGGACAATAGAGGAGTCGTCGTGGGCGAGGTCCTCGCCCTTGATCTTTGCCTCCTTGCCCATTTTCTTTTTTAAAAGTTTGATGCCCTCCGCATGGTGGGAGAGCATGCGGAAGACGTAGTCTTCTTCGTCCTTTATTGCGTAGAGGGTTACCTCCACGCAGTCCTTGGGCACGACAAGTCCCTTAAGACTTGCCATGCCCGTTGGGCCCTCCCCCACCACGTCTAACAAACCGCGCGCGATGCAAAACTTTGAGATGTTCGTGAAGGAATCCGTGTCCGCTGGCGGCCGCGACTTGTGCCCCTTCTGGGCACCGTGGAATATTTCGACGAAGCGACCGCTGGTGAGCTTACCATCTTCTTCGCTCTCGGTCAACGGTTCCTGTATATTCGAAACGAAAGACACAACAATATGTCAGTCACGGGTGGAACGGTGGTTCCAAAGGCTTGGACGATATTTAAAAAACGGTTCCAAAGGAGTTCCAAAGGGGTTCCAAAATAGTTCCAAACGCTGGGAATAGGCCCGTGCTCGTGCGTGAAATAAAGTTACTTAAAGAAACCCGTGGACTCACAGTTCCAGTTGTTTGGAACCACGGTTCCAGCGGCAGTACACACCTTTTGCTTTTGCGGAGGGGGCTCCTCCACCTTGACTTTCTTCTCTTCTTCTTCGCCTTGTCCATCGTCTGGGATGGACTCCTTTGTCCATCCATTGATAGATTTTACGGCATCATAGAGCGGCCCCGACTTCGGACGCCCAGCCTCCTGGAAGTTGAGGATCGCCTCGGTCTCAGCAGCGGTGATCAAGGACTCGGCTCTTCCAAATAATCGGAAGCCCCTTGCGGGGCCTTCGTAGCGCGCGAAGTACCCGTCCGGAAATTGTTTGGTGAACTTCTGTTTCCAGCGTCCTTCTGTGGCCTTGGTATTTTCAAATACGCTAAGCGGCTGGTCAGGTACATGCTCACTTGGCGTTTCGGGACAGACGGCGTGACCGCGTGAATCTCCTCGATAACATCGCGGACTAAGGAGCTTTTTAATCGCGAGGAGGTGGCTCCCACCGGTATGTCGCCTTTCTCCATTCTCTTCTCGATAATGTCCCGGCCATGCGAACGCATGTCGTTGATGTCGTCTTGCGTGGGGCCAGCAACCCCGCCAGCTGTCTGCATTACTACTGCGGCGGGGGGATTTGAAGACTGCGGATGAGAGGAGAGACGTTGCTCCATCTCCGCGATTCTTGCCATTAGAGCGCGGGTGGTGGAGTCTTTCGTATCGGTCAAAGCAGATTGCCGCGGCGACCTGTCCAGCAGCTTTTTCTTTACAGTTTGTTTTGGCGGTGGGGTCTTCCTATCGCTTCTCCTTAGTAGTCGTGTCATTTTTCTACGGTGTGGGTTTTATGCGGTACGGCTTGAATACGGTGGTGTGCTGCAAATAGTTTGACTCTCTTTTAACGCACAACGGCCGCAAATCTGTTCCAAGGCAGGTCCGGCGGCTTGGTGCATTGGTCCGAGCGACTGGATCGCGTTATCGCGCTCTTTTACGAAATTTTGAATTTCGAGCGGACCTGCGACTGCTGTCACCTCTGTCCTCCGTCGACGGGTATGACATTGCAATCGCTGCCGTGTTTTCCATCTTGACTTATCGATAGTCCAGATGGTAAGCCGTCGCTCTTCATAGCTCGCGGTCATGGGTTCGAATCCCATTAAAGGTTTACGGTGGACAGCTGGGATGTGCGCACATCCCTCCTGTTCACTGTATCACCTTTAGCCATTTTGAGTTTCGATTTCTGGAAAAATCGAACGGTCTTCGTTAATTTACCAGCCGATTACTTGTGCATGTGCACTATAGGAACCCTTAGATGTTTCATTTTGACTACCAGAAAAATCTGACGGTCTTCGTTAATTCCACACCCTGGGATCGGGTCGATAGCAAAAAAACGCCGACGTTCACGGGACTGTTCCTTTTTTGGAGCAAATCCTTCTACAGAATTCGTCGCAGCTCTATTTTTAGAAATTTCCCGTAAGATGTGCATAATTGACGGTAGAAAACAAATTTTCTGCATTTTTCACGTCGCTGCATATCAAAAACATCGGGGCCAAACATATGTCCACTTTTCAAAAAAACAGAAAATTTTCCGAAATTTTGTTTTTTGGGCTTTTTACACAAAAAACAGCCAAGTGTTAAGCTTTGAAATAAGAGGCTTCACTTTGGAATTCCAGGGGCATGGAATTTCTCAAGTGGGAGCAAATGTCCAGTTCCAATGGACTTCCAAGGGCTTGGATAAACCCCCAGAAGTGGACCTAGTCGATTTTTACCAAAAACATTCCATGCCATTGGTTTGGGTGAGCCAACCCGTTGGAATATTGGTCCTTAGGTGATTTTTGCAATCCTCAAAACGTTCTAAAAAACTTTGTGAGGTTCCAATGCTTCACTTTGGAATTCCAGAGGCATGGAATTTTTCAAGTGGGAGCAAATGTCCAGTTCCAATGGACTTCCAAGCCTCTGGATTAATCCCCAGAAGTGGACCTAGTCGATTTTTAAGATGGCTTTTCCAAACCGATGGACACCGTAATCCCTGGCCTGTCCGGGCGCCCGGATTGTGCCTAAAAACGTAGAAACCCTGATATAAAGGTGACAAACCGGACTTTTGCCGAATGTTGAAGGTATTTAATTCCGACCGCCCGGAACCACGTTCCCACGCGCCGGACTATTGGTCCGGGCGCCCGGAATGCATCTGAATACCTTACAAGTCCGGTCAGACAACTCACACTTCTTACATGGATTCGCAGGAATAATGGCTAGGCAAAGGCGTGGACTAGCTCGAAACGAGAACGCGGAAGGCACTCCATGCCCATGCGATCAATGCAGACTCCGATTTTGCTACTCCAAAAGACAGATTAAGCGGCATTTGGTCCTACATCCGCCCGTCGCACGCCTCTCCAATGACCGAGATCATGAAGAAAACGACTCTCTTGACGGTGCCGAAAGTGTGAATGATGACGGTGAGACGGATCCACCATCAGAGACGGACGAAGAGGAAGAACACGAGGATGACACATATCTTCATGACCATGCCGAACGGATGCTCCGGAAGATCCGTGAAAACTTCTTCAGCCCGATTGAGTATGCCTCGTCCGACTCGGTGAGTTCTAAATCCCGTCCAAGCCGTTGGAACCATTGTTTAACAATATCCAAGCCCCGTCCAAGCCTTTGGAACAACCTTGGATTCCCCCACGAAGAAGAGTCCAAGCATCGTCCAAGCCTTTGGAACACCTTTAGAGCCATCACTGTAAGCCAGATTCTTACATCGCATCTTATTAGTTCAGGATTGCTGGGTTGATGGGAGTGGATGCCCGCCGTATTCTAGGAGGAGGAAAGTGATGCGCGCGAGCAACGTGAAAACGACCGAACAAGGGACCCGGAATTCATCATGGTAAGTTCAATACGCACAGATTGAATGCCTTCCGAAAACTGCACTATATCAGTATTCCAAGTCATTGGAACGGTGCGTCCTTACGTGTGGAACCCCTCTGGACCAAAATCAATCAGATGCTGTGTGACTAAATTGCAGGAGGGAGAAAATGTGCATGACAAATCGACTACCCTTGCAAACCGCTTCATACTGGATCTACTTGAGGCCCACTCCAACCATAACTCGACCCAGGCGTACTTTGACACAATCCTGGAAATTCTGCGACGTCGAGTATGCGGCTTGGAGGTCGACGATGAATCAATCTCGACCGATGACGAGGTAGCACTACCTCATACCTACCAAGCGTGCGTGCGGTTTTTCAAGGATTTCCTCATGAAGTACAACGAGATGGATGTGTGCCAGAAGTGCAATTTTCTTTTCAAAGATCTGCTTCCCGAAGAGGCACCGACGTGTCCGAAATGCAACCACGGCCGGTTCAAGGAGCCATCAATGGTCGATGGCAAGTGGGAACCCGGAAGGGCCAAGTGCGTTTTCCGCTGGTGGCCGTGGACAAGGATACTGGAGGCCCTTTTCATGGATCCGGTGCAGGCACAGATGGCACGTTCATGGGAGAAAGTTGACTTGGATGAGCCGATCGTCAGAAGCACTGGAATATTAGGTGAGTAAACACTGTCAATTAGACTGCATGGATTGCTTATTCCGGGCGCCCGGATCCATGCCTCCACCCGGATGGAACATGCGTCCGGCCGTTTGGATATGTCACTACACCCATTTTGGTTGTCTTGGTATAGTCCAAACGTGTGGATTAGTCGTTCCGGCCGTTTGGAATTTTGCGGATGTAGATTAACAAAGATAATTGCGAGTAAATCTGCATGGATGGCACGTTCCGGGCGCCCGGAATGGCGTTCCATCCGTGTGGAATACGAGTCTGGTCGTAATGGATATGTTACAACAACCTGTTTTGTTGTCTTAGCATAGTCCGAGCGTGTGGAATACCTAATCCGACCGGTTGGACTAAGACATGTTAGTGCGGGTGTAGATTCACGAAGCTGGCAGAGGACCATGCTCGAGGACCCGGAGTTCTTCAAGGACAAGCGCAACCTCTCTGTGGTGTTATGCGCGGACGGCTTCGAGAAATTCAAAGATAAACTGGGATCTGTGACACCTATAACCTGCCAAGTGGTGAATTACCCTGCACATCTTCGAGGCAAAAGCGAGTTCATTGTGCTTTGGGGCATTATTGATGGCAAACCAAAAGATGCCCAGCTCTTCTACCACAAGTTCGTGGACGAGATTATTGACATCGAAAAGAACGGTTGCCGGGTGTGGGACGTTATCGAAAACAAGCCTTTCACCGTTCGAGTCAAGTTGTACAAGGTGCTCGAGGATTATGTCGGATTGACCGAAGCGGGGAACGTGTATGGAACAAACGCGAGGATGGGATGTTCCAAATGTTGGATTGTCGGGACAACAAAGGCAGAGTCTTGCATGCAGAAGACGATTTACGCGCAGATGCTACAACAAAATCCAAGTAAGTCTGATCCTGCTGCATTCTTCCTAGTATGTATTCGGACGGTTGGACAGATTTCAAAATATTTCTGACTGTACTTCCAGGCGTCGGGAGCCCCGGTTCCGGCCGGTTGGACCATTATAGGGAAAATATGGAGAGATCAAAGCTAGTAATTCCACACGCCCGGAACCCATGCACCCCACGGCCGGACCTGTGTACTCGTGGTTTTACACAATATTCTTTCAACTGTATCGTGTTTTTATGATGTTTGCAGGTGAAGAGCCAGCGATGAGAACGGACAAAGAAGTGAGGGAGTTGCAGCACCTGCACGACGGGATGATCGAAGCGGGTATGCATCCGGAAGTCATTAAGGACAAAATGGCACGGAGTGGGATCAAAGGATCGAGTGCTTTTACCAAGATTGTGAAGTTTAATTTGCCACGCGACTTGCTCTTCGACGTCATGCACATCTTGTCCAACAACTCCTGCCGGATTATGTCAGCGATTCTCGGTGATGACTGGAATTCAAAGTGCCGAAACTTTGCGAGGGCCTATCAGATGCACAGGCCGTGGCTTATTCCTATACCAAGGAGGAATGAAAATGACAACCGGAGCCCAGCAGAACGGCTGAGATGTGAGTACACCACCTGTCCAATATAATGATGGTCCAAACCCCTGATAGACGGTGGTGTAAGGGTTCCAAACGCCCGGAATGCTATTTCCTGAATGAATGTAGATGGTCCACACCCCTGTCACACGTTGGATAACGGGTTCCAAACGCCCGGAATGCTATTTTCTGAACGAATGTAGATAATCCACACCCCTGTCACACGTTGGAGGGTGGGTTCCGAACGCCCGGAACGTTTCTTCATGAATGAATTAAGATTGTATAGGTTTCGTATTGAACCAGGATAGGTTGTGTGCGTGTGTGTGGGATCGATCTCTTGTAGTGAAACCCTCTCCGTGGTCCCCTTCTAAGGAGGCCTTGAAGGAGATTATCCCATGGGTAAGAGGGCTCAAGTTTACCCGAGATTCGGGGCCGATTGGGAGGAAGTTTCTGCAAATCAAGGCGGGAACGCAAACTACGCCACGCAAGTTGAAAGCACATCATGGCGTAGTTGCTATCACAAGTGGACTCATGTCGATTGTCAGCGCGTGGATGAACAGTGATGGCCATGTGCTACAACCGGAATTCGCTTCCTACGTTGGGAAATATACGACGGTGGTCCGCGAGATTGTGAGCAGAACCATTGATATCGATGTGAGTATAAACACTGCTTACCCCACGTTCCGGGCGCTTGGAACCGTTTGGAGGCCATAGTCCGGACGTTCGGACCTGCTTCATGTTTGTTGCTCATGTTCATATGCTTCGGATTGGAATCACAATTCCGGGCGGCCGGACCAACATTGGATCAATGTTCCGGTAGCACGGAACCTATCCATTCAGGCTATACTGATTTATTCCGTTTTGGGCGTGCGGTTCAGCATCATAAAACTGGCATGGACGCCTTGAAGACAAGGGTATTGGAAGTCCGTGACATCATGGAAGCTGAGCTCTCGCCTGAGCTTTTCGTCATTGCAACGCACCAGCTCGTTCATATTCCGGATCAGATGCGTGACGAAGGACCAGTTCCCGATCTTTGGATGTTCGCTCCAGAGAGCTTCTTCGGCGAGCTGAGACGGATCATCAGGACTCGCTCGCACCCTGTCGCCAGCATGATGAAAGGGGTGGAGTTGAAACGCATGGTAAGTCTGGTACGCGGCTTATACCAGTTGCTACAGGCGAATGGTTCGCCACCAACCATTAGCCAACCACGTAGCGAGAACACCGTGTCCCTGATGTTGGCGACCGGCAACGAGAGGAAGGGCAAACTTGTCTACTCGACACCAGGTACTGTCCAGACTTAAGTGCATATCGTCCAATTTCGGTCCAGGGGTTGGAAACGTATCATTGAGCAGGGTCCAACCGGTTGGAACTTGCTTGGACCTTTCATTAGACAAAGCCCAAGCCAATAGGGCTCGTTCCATCCACACCCTTCCGGACGCCCGGAACCTAGGTTCCGGATTAATTCCGGGCGTTTGGAATTAGATCGTCAAAAGCACGCATTGTTTAACAAATTTCCGTTTTGCGGTGCGTAGATGATAAGAAGGAGATACAAGCTTGGCTGGCTACAAACGTGGAGTGGTACGGGAACATTGTCAGAGAATTTAATCGTGCTGAAGACCATTACACGAGGTATGCATGTTTGCTTGACCGAAGCTTTTTTTTACTAATCATTCACGTACGCAGTTTAGTGGTGTTCCCCTCGCCCGGAACTAACGTCCAAGCGCCCGGAACGTTGCCTCCGGGCATTTGGACCATGCAGGAACATTAGACAAAACCGACGTCGCTTGGCGGCTCGTCGCGGCAGGGGCAGTGGCCCAGGTCAAAACTTGACGAGGCCGATACTTCATCAACCTGAAACCTGGCGCAAGAGCCCCGTCACAGGGGAAGTCATTCCGTTTACGGAGATGGAAATGAGTTACGCCTTGGCACCACCGAGAATGTGGACAGAGTATGCTTACGTCAAAGTTCGCAATTTTAATTACAGATCGCTGGAAAGGGACATGAACAAGGCTACTTGTCATCGATATTTCAAGTCTGTCTTTAAAGTCTGGAATGTACAGAAGCAGCAAGAAGACGACCAGGACAGGTGAGACATGCCAACTATACATGTTCCAATCGTCTGTATAAGAGTGGAGTGTAGGTTCCGGCCGTTTGGACCATGGTCAAGCTACGTTTCATTAAATCTGTTTAAATATTCAAAAGTTCGATACGTTCCGGGCGTCCGGAACCATGCTGCCACACGGTTCCGGACGCCCGGACTAATGCGTCCTTGTAGATCTCGATTAGCAGGTGTTCATGATTCTTTCACTTCTGATGGCAGGTATGGCGAAATTCTGAAGGTCGTCAAGCTTGTCGTGCACACTGACACATATATTCTTGTGAAGTGTAGATGGTTTCCCCTCGAAGCTGCTCTTTCCGATGCGGTCACGCAAAACATCTACCTGCGCACCGATATGCCATGGGAAACCAAAGATGCATTCATCGAAGCGAAGGACATCAACAATCAAGTGGTCGTGGCGCCCATTCCATGGAAGCCTTTGCGGCTTGCACGGTATACCGGTAACAAGGTTCCATTAAATATTCGACATCGGACAGACGTGCTTGCCGTCGTGCTTGACCGCCACGTCGATTTTGTCGGCGACATCGGCGATAGTAGTTCTGATGACGAAGATTAGTTAACTTATTGCCTCGCTCGAGGCGGTAGTGTATCGGTCTCGTTGAGCTCCACGTGCTGCCAAGTCAGAACCTACCAGTTGTAATACTGTAATATATAACATGCATTGTACAGATAATACTAACTTACCTGGAGTTCCAAAGGGGTTCCGAAGGCTTGGATGCGCCTTGGAATCCATCAAACGCAAGTTCCGAAGCGGTTCCAAACCATTGGACTAAGCCTGGACCCCATAAGATATCACTTCCATAATCGTTCCAAAGGCTTGGACGGTCTTGAACTGCACGTAGCAAGAATGATCGGTCCAGAGAATTATCGTTCTATATGTCAAGCACTTGCTCATAGCGTTCCACTCTCAGATCGGGAAGTTCCAAGGGCTTGGAATTTCGGAACACGCTCCCGTGTTGCCCAGAGACTGGGCCTATGGGGTTCCAAGGGCTTGGAATCTTTTGAAACCCACGCTCGTGCTGCGCAGAGACCGGTCCTATGGGGTTCCAAGCCGTGGAGCCTCCGGGCTCGAGCTTCATTCCTCGTACTAACAAGGTCCAAGGGCTTGGAATTTTTTGAAACCCACGCCCGTGCTGCGCAGAGACCGATCCTATGGGGTTCCAAGCCGTTGAGCCTCCGGGTTTGAGCTTCATTCCTCGTACTAACAAGGTCCAAGGGCTTGGAATCTTTTGAAACCCTCGCACGTGCTGCGCTGAGACCGGTCCAATGGGGTTCCAAGCCGTTGAGCCTCCGGGTTCGAGCTTCATTACTCGTACTAGCAAGTTCCAAAGGCTTGGAATCTTTTGAAACCACGCCCGTGCTGCGCGGAGACCGGTCCAATGGGGTTCCAAGCCGTTGAACCTCCGATTTCAGACTGCCGACCTCAGACTGGAAAGTTCCAAAGGCTTGGAATTGTCTAAAATGAATTCCAAACCGTTGGAACCGCCTTGGACCGACGACTTCGGTCATACGTAATCCGAGGACATAGGTCCAACGGCTTGGAATCGACCAGGACCCATTGGACTAACAAATTTTGGTCCAGCCCCTTGGAACCCCGTAGGACCGTCGGCTTGGAACCCCATAGGACTCCTAGGGAAAAACCCAAAGCTTCACCTTGTAATTCCCGGCGGTTTCCAAAGGCTTGGAATTTTACCAAATATTTTCAGGACGGTTCCGGGCGCCCGGAATGGTGCCGTCCAAGCCTTTGGAATAATCCCTATTTTGTAGGGTGATCCATTCATCCTGGCGGCTCAAATTGAGCACCAAGTTGTAATCAAGAAACATCCTGTGATGAAGACGGCGGTGATATTTGATTTAAAGGCTGACTTTTTCGAGTGCATCGACGATGATGGTTCACGACCGAAAGGTGCAAGACGCAAGAGGCGATCATGATAATACGCCGGGCATCGTACTTAGTGGTCTGTATGTTGAATAGATGCAATCGTACATGTATGTGTAGATAGACCTATCAATTAACTTAGCCGTATATTATGTATCATAGCAACAGAGCATGATGACAACCCTGAAGTTGTTAGGAAGATACCTGGAATGTCTTCCGCATGTCTTCCGTGCGCCTTCTGAATGTCTTCTGTGATTACGCGACTAGTGTACGTGTGGTATGAAGTAGCTATGTGGCCAAATTGCATAATCATCACATATGTGTCGATAACACATGTCAGAATGTATTCTGGCCCAGAAGACATTCGGAACATCTTCCGGGTATCTTCCGGGAAGACTGCCCTTTGCACGTCTTCCGGGAAGATGTCTTCCGAAATCCGGAAGACATTCCGCACATCTTCGGCACGTCTTCCCCGAAGAGTGTCTTCTGGTTTCCAGAAGACGTTCCCGTCAGAAGACGTCTTCTGGAAACCAGAAGACATCATTTCCCCGAAGACGTCTATAAGACGTTCAGAAGACGTCTTCTAGACGTCTTCTGATTTTCCCAGAATGTAGGGACAAGTGGATGCTATTATCGTATCTGGGTTGTAATCGAAGATAATATTCCCTATATATTCTCCCACCGGTCCGTATCAGATATGTCATGTTCTCTTAGGTAATTCCGACTTTAAACCAAAAAAAAAAAGATTTAAATGAGACCGTCAAAGTTATTCGATCTTTCATCTTAGCGTCCCAAACGTTCGACACGCCGTTACTTTCCCGTTTATACGAACTCACGATCGCTTTCTGTTGCATGTTCCAAAATAATTCACAGCTGCAGGCCTGCAGCAGACGAAATACGTTCTTTCGTTCGTCGTAGAATCCTATAAAAATCTCACAGCATTTATTGATAATAGCCTGCACTTTAGGAAATAACTATGACACGTCGCCCTAGACGCCGGGTAGAAGTGTGTGAAGCTGAGGCGAAGGATGCCCGACGACCGCCTATTGATGCGTGGCCAGTGAACTCCATAGATCTGCGCGAACCACACTTTGCTGGACAAGGCCAACGCCGACGTGTAGCTGGCTACATCATTCGTGAGGTCAGCCTTGGCGACTTCATTATGATCGAGCCCGGTTTTGGTGCGGCCCCCTTCTGGGTTTGTCGAGTTGAAGGAATCCGCTTGAGAGCGGGTCACGTGATTCAGCTCCTCGTTCGTTTTTTGGAGTCTCCGCAAACCCTCGGAGAGAGATTCAAAATCTCCGAGGCAGCTGGTAAAGAACTTTTGAGTCGACTATTAACACGTGTGCCCGTTTTGAGGAAATGGGGTGGTAAGGAGTTCAACGTCAACAAGCAGTGGAACGGCGAATGCCTGCCGAACGAACTTTACCTGACCGACGAGGTGGTGGAGATTACTGAGAAGCACTTCATGGGCAAAGCCGCAGTCCTTAGCCAAGCCAGCTTTTTCTCAATGTACCCATGGGAGGGTTGGGTTCCTACCAACACATGGTTCTGCCGTCGAAAAATATTTTTCGGAGATTTTCAAGGCAGACCTGTGATTAAAAATACTAACCCAAGGTGGACGACACCACCCATAGCGCCCCCAACGAACGCTTTAGAGGTTGAAAAGGTGCGTGATTAACTCTGCGCGTTCGATCCACGTGCGCTCCCACTTTTTGGACTGAATGTATTTACTCCGTGAGAGCAAGATCTCTTCCCTACTCACCTGCCCATGTTCTCGCGCGGCGGCGGTGCCGTGAGCTTGAAGCTTCCTTGCGGGCGGTGCGCTCCGTGCTCCGTGCACGCCCAACGTGTAAATGAGATGTCTCCCAGAAAGTCTACATCGGCGCGTCTTAACTTTGATGCTGCTAATTTCCCTCATGCACTCCGGGGATGAGGCGGCATGTCCGGGAGAGCAGGCTGATGCACGTCGCCAGCTGGCATGAGGGCATATACGCGCGCATGCGTACACAAAGCCCGCAGAGAAAATGCCACCAGCCGTACATCGATTGCGTGAGGCAGGCTCCACATAGTCCAGGCCGGCCTGGGCTTTCATAATTGTTGTCACCCGTCTCGCCTCATTCCAACCGCACTCGCATCGACACTGGTGGATGCCATCCCGTGCGTAAGAGGGCCGTTCATGCCCACAAGACTACTACGTATCCGTGCGTAAGAGGGCCGGCTCGCTGCGTTCCTGCCCCTCGGCAGCGAGTCTCGGTGCTCGCTGCGAGCACGCGCCTCGGCAGCGAGTCTCGGTGCTCGCTGCGAGCACGCGCCTCGGTAGCGAACCTCCGTGCTCGCAGCTTCTTCGCGCCTCGGCAGCGAACCTCCGTGCTCGCTGCGTTCCTGCCCCTCGGCTGCGAGTCTCGGTGCTCGCTTCGAGCACGCGCCTCGGCAGCGAGCCTCGGCGCTCGCTGCGTGCACGCGCCTCGGCAGCGACCCTCCGTGCTCGCAGCTTCTTCGCGCCTCGGCAGCGAGCCTCCGTGCTCGCTGCTTGCACGCGCCTCGGCAGCGACCCTCCGTGCTCGTTGCGTGCACGTGCCTCGGCAGCGACCCTCCGTGCTCGCAGCTTCTTCGCGCCTCGGCAGCGAGCCTCGGCGCTCGCTGCGTGCACGTGCCTCGGCAGCGACCCTCCGTGCTCGCTGCGAGCACGTGCCTCGGCAGCGAGCCTCGGCGCTCGCTGCGTGCACACGCCTCGGCAGCGAGCCTCGGTGTTCGCTGCGTGCACGTGCCTCGGCAGCGAGCCTCGGTGTTCGTTGTGTGCACGTGCCT
>LGRX02012293.1:0-29239 GCA_001247695.2 Cymbomonas tetramitiformis
GATGCGGGTGCTGAGGCGCACTCGGCCGGATATTGGCTCAGCAGTGATGTCGCAAAAGCAGGAATGGCTGGGATGCGGGTGCTGCTGAGGCGCACCCGGCCGGTTGTTTGCACGGCAGCGATGTTGCAAAGGTGGCGATGGCAAGGATGCGGGTGCTGATGGACTTCGGGTTGCTACTTTAGAGTAAACGACCGAGCAACAGGGCACTCAGCCTCAGAATAAGTGCGTTATTTTGCGGTGAGTGGGTGTGTTAACGGAGTCGCACCTCTGAGCTTATTTCTCAAAATGTCTTAGCATGACTTGGTGGAGCTTACTGGCTTGGCGTGCCTCCGGTCATCGTACGCCTCTATTGACCTTAAGCACACCACCCAGCCTAGCACAACCTTTAACTTGATCACCTTCTAAGATGTATCTGCTGACCTTCGAAGATGAAACTTAACGGCCCGGGTAGTCGGTGTACGTGGTGCGTTGTCTCACAGCGCGCCATATGTCACAGGGTGCCAGGCGAGAAAGTCAACACTGAAAAATAACGGACAATGGAGCGCCGCGTTTCGACTCAACCTCAGTAGTTTAATTGAGGAGAAACTACTACTGGAGGAGAAGCAGAATTTTGAAATACACCAAAACACGCAAAGACATACACACAAACATACAAATGACAACGCGCACCTTCAGTCACGGGTGTTCGGCAGAGCTGATTCACCGGCCGACTTGAACGCGTTGGCTAGGAAGTCCGAAGTAAATATATGACTCTACTTACTCCCTTGGTACATCAAAATTATTGAAAGTCTGGAAGCAAGTTTGGGGCGTTGAAACTCTTAATTTCACGGGGCACGGGGCAAATTTTCGGAGAATCTGATCTTCAAGAACTCACTGAACTGTCGAAAGTACTGTAATCCGCGTTTCTATTGTTCTAGTGTCGGTTGTGGGTTTGTGCCAGTTGAAATTCGACTTGCACTTTCGATTACTGTACTGTAGAGAGGTCCTGGATTACGAATTGCGTTAACGTCATCGCCGTTATGACGTTAACGCATTAAAAAAATCTATATATATATATATAATATGCAATTATATAATTTGCAATTATATTTCATTATACTTCAATACATAGATAGTACATACATCATATTGTTAGTATAAGTATAGTCCTGCTCATAAATTATGGGGCGACTTTTGAACACGCTTTCCGAAAACCCCCCTACACACATGGATATTGCTTTATATATATGCGACTGCCACCAATTCGGAATAAACAGGGAGTATACAAATGACGACTACAAGGTCAAATTTTACAAGGGGGGGTCGGGTCATGCAGTACCACTCCTGACGCGTTGACCATGCGGCATGCAAAAATGCCAATTTTTAAGGGGTTATGCCGAGGGGGTCGAATGACGATTTTTTTCAAAATCGCAGGAAGTCGCTCCCAAGTGACATTTGAAATCGAAATTTTGGGGTTACATAGTGGGCAGTCGATAGGCATCGATTACCCCCCTGAATGGCCCCTATATGGACCCCCACAGCATTTTGCCAGTTTCGACGAATATTGGCCAAGGCGCTTCACAGGTACTAATATTCTGGTACAAGGTGCTACCTTTTACCTGTACCTGTACCTGATTGGATGTACCTGTACCTTACCTGTGCCCGATTTTCAGAAATGAAAGTACCTTTTACCTTACCTGAGGGTCAGGATTTTGCCAGGTATTACCTTTGAAATTGAGGTACTTTTAAGGTGACACATTATGACACAGTGTTTACGATGACAAATTGGATCGATGATCGGCACATCCGAATTATGTCACGTTCCCGAGTGAGTGTTAACGTGTAAAAGAAAAAGGAAAAGAAAAAACCACGCCCGAGTGAGTGTTAACGTGTAACATCGTGGTATAATTCGTACCTTGCGTACCGAACTTGGAACTAGGAAATGTGACAAATTTTTTGGAGTGAAAATTTTCACGACGTTGATTTTTTTTTAATTTTCAAATCGACGACATATCGTTAACACTACTCTTGTTCCCAGAGTTTCTCCGAGCGCGGCCGCTGCGCGGCCTGCGACACGCGAGGGTCGACGTTACAGTTGATCGAAGAGGCTCGGAGAAACTTATGGACCCCACAGAGTTACAAACCCTAAATGTTTATTTTCGTCCATAAGCTCTGGGGACAAGAGTAGTCCATGAGTGGTCCATGAGGTGGGCGAAAGGAGAACTGGTCACTGGGTCGGTCGGGTTGCAGGTGACACCACTACATAGTGTGACTGTTGCACAAATGACTGAATTCGATGGCGACAAATTTGGGAAAGATGGCACGGTGTTAACGGCAAAACCGATGGTACAGTGCGGGCCCGATTCTAAGCACCAGTCGTTTAAGCAAGCAGCGCTGCAATTCTAAAAAATTAAGCAATTTCCAGCCTTTGCAAAAAAGCTGGACTTTTGGCCAAACCCGTTAAGCAATTCCAGCCCTCTGGATCGAGATCACGAAAATGGGCATTCTTGTTGTTTTTAGCAATTCCAGCCTCCAACGATGAATATACCTTATTGTCGTATAATGATATAGCACATAAAGATAATAGAGCAACCCGCGCGAATGGAGGTGTAAGGGAGTCTGAGGTGATGCGAATAGACTCCCCACGGGTACCACTGACCGTTTTCGAAAATCCACTAGCAAAAAGACTGCTATGTTTCGTCGCACTGAAAGTGACCTGAATATCCTGGTCAGTATCTGGCTCATTACTGCGAGCTCGTCAGGCATTTCACTATCAGATTCACCATCGTCATCCTGTTGGTCAGACACGCAAGCTGCATGGCTAGCATGGCTTTCACGTCGGTCGTTACTCTTGGAGAGTAGCAAGCTCTTCTCCTTCTAAAACTCATCCGGTGTCAACACTCCCTCGTCGCACAATTGTTTCAATTCTCGCAACTCCTTGGCAATCAGATGAGCCATGGTGCTTTCTACTAGTGTGCGACTGCAAAAATGAAATGATTTCAATTTCCATGTTTTAATGTGTATACATACACATTTTCAAAACATGGGGATGAACAGCAACAAAACAGGCCTTTCATCTACCGAACAACGCCCTTTTGGCTCTCTTTTCTCCTCCTAAGCGATGAGCTAAGCAATCGCAGCTGCCTCCATGGGAGCTGGTGACACCTTTCTTACTGCGCGATTGGCCAGTTTTAAGCAGTTCAATCGGTTGGGTGGCCCTGGGCAAGGTACGGTATCGGTTGCGCTAATATTCTGATAAATCGATTTATCAGAATATTAGTATCAATCAATAACTTTTTTTTGAATATCAGAATATTGACTATTGATTGATATATGAAGTCGAAAAATCAGAATCGATCAATACCATGCCTAAATAAATCGGTATCAATTGATCGTTGGCGTTGATTAATCACAATCGATTGATTGCTACATTGAAATCGCAGTATCGATATCAGAATTGGGTATTGATAATCGATCTCCCATGACACCTAAAAACGAATTGTATTGGGTCAATCCACATCAGCATTGGATCGATCGCCGTTCTTGTAGGCTGGCCGTGTGCAGTACCCCTTTTATAAGGGGGCAGGGCTCCAGGCCTAGCTCTACTCAAACTCCAAATCGATCATGGGCAAACGTGGGCGTGGCGCTTTGCGGTCGAAGGCAAGTTCCGGTGTGACCCTGTTAGCTCAAGGAAAAGGGCGTGTGAAAAGAACTCAACTGTCTCCCTTTGATCCAGCCGGCAGTGACGATAACGTGTATGTAGTTCGTGAAATCAAGGCAGAACGCCTTAAAGGCTGCGCCCCCTAATGGCTAATAGGATGGCAAGGTTATACGGATAGGGAAGACACCTGGGAACCCATAGAAAATCTTGTTGGTTATGAGGTCGACATCCGCGAATTTCGTGAACGCAAGAAGCAGGAGATTTCGGAGGCGGAGGCTGAAGAGATCGAACGCAAAAAACAAAAGAGAGAGCAAGAGGCAGCAGAAGCGATTACTGGTAATCACTCTCTCTGATCTGCCTGTGTAATTTTGTATTGATATTATTGATAGTATTGATAATAAGCAACTTTAACAGTGATATCAGTATCGATTGATAGCATAGTGTACTTAATCAAAATTGATTGATAGGGCCTTGGTAAAAATCAAAATTGATTGATTAGAATAGGTAATAAATCAGAATTGATTGATAGAGCAATCGGAAAAATCAGAATTGATCAATAGTACTTGGCAATATATCAGAATTGATCGATAACCTCTAGACCAACCGATACCGTACCTTGGCCCTGGGTCCCGCGAATTAATTTCGGGTCGTTAGATCCATTTAAGCAAATGAAAAAACCCGAAATTGCTGGGAGGCTGGAAATTTCGCGATTTTCGATATAAGCAATCGAGGGCTGGAGGCTGGATCGAAAATGACTGTTGCTTAAAATCGGGCCCGCACTGTACGCAAAAACCAGGAACAGACTTTCAAGATCGAACGATTTCGATCGCAGTGGGAAAATACCATGAAATATCCACCGTTGGATTCTGTGGCATGTACCCTTAACATTTACCTTCTGCTTTCCTTAAGCTTCTCGCTTCCTGTTTTATAGTGCTTTGACCTGTATTTTGACTTCGGTTCGTGATACGATAATACACATAACGAAGTCAAAATATGTTCGGAAAGATAGTTGGGTACACACATGACCTCATCCCAGACTGGATCCCTTCATTGTGCGAATTTGCGGCGACCGCCTCAAAGGGAGCGCGGGGCGGTTTTGAACGGTGCGCGCGTTTGCTACAAACCACCAACTGAGGTTATGATTCTTTTCACGTATGAAACGTCGAACCGTTAAGAATGCCATCTTAGGAGTACCGAGGTCGCAATGCTCACGTAGAGTACAATATTGGGTGCCCTATAGTAGTATCTAGTAGTATGTGACTCCTTGTGTCACTCACACCTGAAGCATCGTAGTTGCGGTCGCGGTGTCGCACGTTATGGTGATGCCACTGCGACACGCGCCCCTCTCAGACAATCTTCCCGCAGTAATAACTTGGCGGCGTAAGCCGCCACTCCTTACTCCCGTAATATTATCCTCGAGTCCTTTCACTGCCTGTGTTCAACCCGCAGTGATCGTACCGCTTTTTCCGTACCCCTCTATGTAGCTAGTAGATATCGTGGTTCTCATGAGGTTATGGGCCTCGCTTACGCTTCCCCTGTATTTTCCAGGTTCTGATTCGCGAAATCTTGAGATTTTCCGCGTTTACTAGCTTCATTTTTACAACCGGCATGGTTTTTGCGACGATCTCGGCCAACGCGACCGCTGCAAACTTTCTCTCGCTGCCACAAGGGAGTGGTGACCCCGGCAGCAATCTCTCTTTTCCGGAATTTGTGTCCCCGGAAATTCAGCCATTTCGATAGGAGTAGTGACCCCACTCTGGCGACCAACGTCATTCGATGACAACCTCTCAGCAGCAACCGCCGCCAGCCTGGAATTTCGCAGACCTGCTGCGCCCCGCGACCTGCCGCATTTTCCGTGACAACCTCTTTCAGATCTGGAAATCGGATGTGCCATCCACCTCTCATCGTCGGTAGTGCTATTTTTTACCTTTCGGTATTTTTAACGCGCTGCCCTTTTCGTAAACTGAATGGACTCTTGGGAACCGGTAGCCCGTAAACCGTACATCTTCCTCAACCTCTTTGACTGTTTCGTCATTCTTTACTTTGCCAACGCTTCCGCGGTAATTGCTCGTAATGAACCTGAAATCTAAGGCGTCCCTCAAATTTTGGCAGAGCATGCGATAATTAACTAACGCGTTTTGACATTGAAGTTGAAAGAAAATCCGAGAGGGCAATCGTAGTAGCATTCCCAATCATAAAAGGTAAGGGCAAGGTAAAATTAACGCCGGCCCGACCTGCGGAGTGTTAGTTCAACCGCAAAAGGCAATCAAAAAGTAATTTTGCTGACTGCCAGTTCGAAACGCGTTTGGCGGCTAATTTGAAATCCGGAGTGTGATCAGAAATTGCAGTGGTGCGTCGTGGTCAAACATAACCTAATAGATAGTTTGAAACACATACAGGGTATAATATTCTGTATATCGGTGTTTTAATACTATCGCTGTACGCAAAAATATGAGGCTGAAACGGGTGATATATGTCTGTAAAAGATATAACATATGAGAGTAAGAGAGTCTAAGTAGCTTATATATGCTACGTGCGCTGTGTAAAGCTGTACGAGTACGGCTACGGTAATGCTCGAGTACTCTAACACGTGGCTCGCGGTCTCTATCGCTGTGACTCGCGGTCTCGAGCCGAATAATGCAGTCATCTGTCACATGCATCGAGGAATGTCGCGTCATACAGGGGGCAGTACTGGATATCTAGTCCATCCCCCGTGAAATGCATCGTGAGCGGTTGTGGGGCTTTCCGCAAAGCCATACGCATGAGCGCGTGAAAGCGCGGATCCCGTTCGCAAAAACTGCGGCAAGCTCACGGCTGATGTGAAGAAGAACTTCATCTCGGCGATCAGGTGGCTGGAGTCGAAGGACGTGGTGGGCATCACCGGGGACTGCGGGTTCATGATGGCGTACCAGGTGTTTGTGCGGCAGCAGACGGATGTGCCGGTGTTCATGTCGAGCATGCTGCAGGCGCCGATGCTGACGGGGTTTTTGTCAACGGGATAAGTTCCTGATTTCCAAGGGATAAGTTCACATCTGGAACTTCATCACCGTTGGAATACAGGCGGCGAAAAGGAACTGACTTTCGGACTTTCTTCGGAAGGGGAAGAGACGGCGGAAGGCGACGGTGCCTACCTTCAAGGCATTACTCCGGAAGAAACGCGACGCAGACCTACATCTAGTAAAGTTTAACCTAAATCTGCTCCTTAAGTATGATTACCTAATCGATTTCTTCACTGTTTGCGGGAGGGTAAGTGGGCAAAGTGATTGACACTGGTTACCTAAGCCCTAGCCGAAGCGACGGGACTTGAGGGTAAAAATTCAGTGAGGAATTCGCGCTCAAAGAGGCGGCCATAGCGTGCTTCGACCAACCTCAAGATCCGACGGGAAAATGCATTGTTCGAAGCTCTAACACTGTGGATAACTATAGATCGTGTCGCCATCGAAATCAGTCATTTGTGCAACAGTCATATAGTGTCACTAGTCTACTTGACTACTTGAGTTGCTTGAGTCTGAGCCCTTGAAGAATCCCTACCCAAAGAGCATCAGAACGCACCCGTGCGCCCGTCCTAAGCATCCCGTCCTAAGCGCTCGACGGTCGCGACAGCTCGCGATCCTGAATCTGACCTGCTCGTCGGTTTTCAGAATTACAGAGCTCCGCGATTTAATCGGGCATTTCCAGCATTTTTAATGCCGCGGTAAATTCGGCCGCCATTCGTTTTTCCATAAAATCTGTCATACTGAGACACATTACGTCTGTATGATAGCGCTTGACACACACTCGTGTTACCAGCAAGGCACCGTATCGATATCTCCGATATCCGATATATCGATATATCGGAGATATCGGTATCTGTCGACAACTTTTTTTTGCGATATCGGAATATCAATATCTGTCGACAACTTTCGTGTAGTTATCGGTATCTGTCGACAACAATAACGGTGTTATTCATATCTGTCGACAAGTTTTGTAGTGTTATCGGCATCTGTCGACAACATTTTGTGGACAAGGATATCGATAACATTTGATGATATCGGAAATATCGATATCTCGGATGTCGGATCGTGCGCATCCCGCACAGTGGCTCGTGTGGCGGCTGGCGGTGGATGGATGCATGCCTTGGCGTTGACGACTTTGAAACGGAAAAATAATTAATTCAGATTATTTCTTTGTGATTTTAGATTAGTCATTTTCATGTTGATTGTAGATTAAGTTTTCTTGATGTCATCCGGCTATGACCGGTGGTCCTTTTCACGACTCGTGTTCAAATAATGTGCACACAGGTCAAACGCTCTCGTTCCCGCTGGTGCCATCATGAGGAAGCCTCCAAAAAGCTTTAAGAAGATTTGTCTCGCTTGTGATAATGGTGGGCGCCGTTGTAATAGACACTCACGGCGTGTTCTGCTTGAAAAAAAGGCCTCTGTACTTCTTCTATATCCTAAACCCTTTGACTTGCCTTTTACCGCTGCACGCGATCAGCAAGCATCTTTGAAACTTCCGAGCTTCAAAGATGCGTTTTGTATTTTGGGTGCACCCTAATTTTACAAAACGGCCGAGCGCTTCCCGTTTGTGCGGGATATTCACATTTATTCCATGGAATATTTCATATGGATTAACACACATAAGCACGAAGGCATCGGCCACGCATCTTTGAAACTAACGAGTTTCAAAGATGCGTTTTTTGTCATTTGGGTGCGCATACCCAAATAACAAATCAGCCGAGCACTTCCCGTTGGCGTGGGGTATCCAACGCTTGAATGTTGAATATTCATTGTAATATGAGTTAGCATGCGAGGTTGCAAAGGCATCGGGACAGAATCTACGAAACTGTCCTATGCCTTTGCCTTTGGGTTTGGGTTCGAACGTACCCAAACCCAAAGAAGGCAAACAGCCGAGGGCTTCCCGTGCGTCCTAACGCACGAAACTTGGCACGAATACTCCCATGGTACATATATTCAAGTTACCAGAAGCTCAAGGCTTCAAGTTACTTGTGCGCGAAACGCGCAATCTATTTCTAAGGCAGATGTTTTGGGTTTGGGTCCGAACGTGACACCCAAACCCAAAGATGCCAAACAGCCGAGGGCTTCCCGTGCGTCCTAACGCACGAAACTTGGCACGAATACTACCATGGTACATATATTTAAGTTACCAGAAGCTTAAGGCTTCAAGTTACTTGTGCGCGAAACGCGCAATTTGTTTCTAAGGCAGATGTTTTGGGGTTGGGTTCGAACGTGACACCCAAACCCAAAGATGCCAAACAGCCGAGGGCTTCCCGTGCGTCCTAGAGCACGAAACTTGGCACACATACTGCCAAGATACATATCTTTGAGTAACTTGAAGCTCAAGGCTTCAAGTTACTTACTTTTTTCAAGCAGAACACGCCGTGAGTGTCTATTGTGGCAAAGATGGCAAATAATAAAAGTCACATATCCCTGTTATTCACGGCCGTGACTTTTAGATTCACGGCCGTGAATCTTTCCGAATGGAACCAAAAACCGTTCGATTAAAATCGAACGGTTGTTGGTTCCATTCGGACATATGGACATCACGGCAAGACAACTCTTCAGTGAAATATTTCGCATGGCATGGCGATAGCTCAACAGGTACAGTACAGCGTCATGGATGCATGCACCGGTAATAGCCGGATGACATCAAGAAAACTTAATCTAAAATCAACATGAAAATGGGTTAATCTAAAATCACAAAGAAATAATCTAAATTAAATAGCCTACCCTTTGAAACACCCACGGAGCGATCGATCTTGCGTGCTTTTCTTACGAGTATTCCATCCGTGGCGTTCATTCATGATGCACATTCATCAATTGCCATATCGATCCCAAATTGGGGGTGTTTAGGGTTTTCATTTGCTCAACCGTATCGATCAAAGAGTATTCATGACATAATATTGAACTGTGACACGGTATTCGTGTGAGCTCTCATTTCTCGGAATTTGAAAAGTAGGCTTGTCGATCGTGATTTGAAAATTCAGGATGGGTCGTGCTCGGAAATCCTGCAGGGGCTCTACAAGCACGGTTCTGGTCGCACACGGATCAGGCCTAGTCAAGCGAACACAGATCAACCCGTACGACATTAACGGCGTAAGGGTCATATTTGGACAAATTTATCACTTGCTGTCGATATCCCCGATATATCGATATATCGGGAACAATCGGAATATCAATATCTGTCGACAAGTTTTCGTTTGTTGTCGGTATCTGTCGACAACTTTCGTGTAGTTATCGGTATCTGTCGACAACAATAATGGTGTTATTCATATCTGTCGACAAGTTTTGCAGTGTTATCGGTATCTGTCGACAACAAACTTCATTATATCGAAAACTATCGATACGCGTTTTGGGAACCGATACGGTACCTTGGTTACCAGTGAGACACTTTGCGTCCAGAGAGACACTTTACGTATGTTAATGAAGGGAAAGGGAAAGGCAAACGGTTTAAGATTTAGCGGCAGTAGGAATAGTTTTCAGAAGCATATGAAAAGTATTCTAGTGCTTCTGAAAACTATTCCTACTTCTTCTATATCCTAAACCCTTTGCCTTGCCTTTTACTGCTGCACGCGACCGGCAAGCATCTTTGAAACTTCCGAGTTTCAAAGATGCGTTTTGTATTTTGGGTGCACCCTAAAATTACATGATTCAAGTTAAGTGTTGAATATTCATTATAATATGAGTTAGCATGCGAGGTTGCAAAGGCATCGGGACAGAATCTACGAAACTGTCCTATGCCTTTGCCTTTGGGTTTGGGTTCGAACGTACCCAAACCCAAAGATGGCAAACAGCCGAGGGCTTCCCGTGCGTCCTAGCGCACGAAACTTGGCACAAATACTGCCAAGATACATATCTTTAAGTTACCTGAAGCTCAAGGCTTCAAGTTACTTGTGCGCGAAACGCGCAATTTATTTCTAAGGCGTATGTTTTGGGTTTGGGTTTGGGTTCGAACCCAAACCCAAAGATGCCAAACAGCCGAGGGCTTCCCGTGCGTCCTAGAGCACGAAACTTGGCCCAAATACTGCCAAGATACTTATCTTTAAGTTACTTGAAGCTCAAGGCTTCAAGTTACTTGTGCGCGAAACGCGCAATTTATTTCTAAGGCAGATGTTTTGGGTTTGGGTTTGGGTTCGAACCCAAACGCAAAGATGCCAAACAGCCGAGGGCTTCCCGTGCGTCCTAGAGCACGAAACTTGGCACAAATACTGCCAAGGGATATATCTTTAAGTTACCTGAAGCTCAAGGCTTCAAGTTACTTGTGCGCCCAACGCGCAATTTATTTCTAAGGCAGATGTTTTGGGTTTGGGTTTGGGTTCGAACACAAACCCAAACCCAAAGATGCCAAACAGCCGAGGGTTTCCCCTGCGTGTGCATGTGTGTTAATTCATATGAAATATTCCATGGAATACATGTGAATATCCCGCACAAACGGGAAGCGCTCGGCTGTTTTGTAATTTTAGGGTGCACCCAAAATACAAAACGCATCTTTCAAACTCGGAAGTTTCAAAGATGCTTGCCGGTCGCGTGCAGCAGTAAAAGGCAAGGCAAAGGGTTTAGGATATAGAAGAAGTAGGAATAGTTTTCAGAAGCACTAGAATACTTTTCATATGCTTCTGAAAACTATTCCTACTGCCGCTAAATCTTAAACCTTTTGCCTTTCCCTTTCCCTTCATTAACAGACGTAAAGTGTCTCTCTTTGGACGTAAATCGTCTCACTGGTAACACGAGTGTGTGTCAAGCGCTATCATACAGACGTAATGTGTCTCAGTATGGCATATTTTACGGAAAAACGAATGGCGGCCGAATTTACCGCGGCATTAAAAATGCTGGAAATGCCCGATTAAATCGCGGAGCTCTGTAATTCTGAAAACCGACGAGCAGGTCAGATTCAGGATCGCGAGCTGTCGCGACCGTCGAGCGCTTAGGACGGGATGCTTAGGACCGGCGCACGGGTGCGTTATAACTGAATCTTATGTGTCACGGTACAGCGAGCGGAGCGAGAGGTGCTGTGTCACATAACTACGCTTATGTGACAGACGGGAAAGAAGGTACCACTACGTGGTATAAGGTTTCGAACTCTGTGAGAGTTCGGCTCCGCAGTTTGATTTGGTTTCAAAGAAGGGTGTTTTTTGTGCAGTGGTTTTTTCCTTTTGCTCTAGAAGGAAAGTTTACTAATTTGTGGTAAAATATGGACGAGTTTTCTGATACGGAGTTAGGGGAGAAGATCGCGCTAGTAAAAGCGTCAGATCGTTACGCTTCGTATAAAGCGAAGCTCTCGGCCGAAGTCCCGGAATTATCCGAAAGTGACAGAGCGATTCAGTCGTATCTGGCCACGTTAATTTGCGAACAACGCAGCAACGAGTGGTCGTAATGTTGACGCGAAGTTGCAATCGGTGGTGGCGCAGTCCACTAGGAGAAAGCTCCAGCGCCCTGTCTCGTGGGCGTCAGGAGGATTTGTTTACTTGGGAGCAAGTGGTTCGAAGTTGGAAGATTTATCGTGCAAGCGTCAGTTTGATGTGGTGGATGCAGCCGACTCCTTTTTCTTCAAAGCAAAAGCAGAATTGGACTCGTTGTCGCAAGAAGGTTTTTCAGAAAACGGACTGCGAGTTTTAGAAGAGGTGAACGCAAAATTGGAGGCGGCT
This sequence comes from Cymbomonas tetramitiformis, assembly GCA_001247695.2. NCBI lineage: Eukaryota > Viridiplantae > Chlorophyta > Pyramimonadophyceae > Pyramimonadales > Pyramimonadaceae > Cymbomonas > Cymbomonas tetramitiformis. Next base: position 12,285 of record LGRX02012293.1, read on the forward strand.
ATGAAATGGTCGGAGAACCAAGCGCAGATTTTCAGTATCGCTTTTCAGTACGGCGGGCGGCCAGCCAGTAGCGAATGAGTTTGAGGAGGAGCCGGTTGTTCAAACCGAGGAAGATCAACAACGCCTTAAAAAGGCGAAGAAAGTAGTGGCTGAGAACCAAGCAAGGAAGGCGAAGCCTTAGAAGCTTGCGTGAATCGAATGAAAAAGACTAGCTTCGAGCTGTCTTAGGATGATTTCAGAAGTTGGATTGTCGTTGTTAGAACAACGTTAGTTGTTGCTAGACCGGGCTTCAAGCTTTGGTGAAATGGCTTAACGCCTGGTCAACTCGGCTTATCGCTGCTGTTGAGTATTCTGGAATGAATGTTGTTGGCTTAATGCTAACTAGTGCGTAAGCAACGTAATCCCGAAGTTGTTATGGGCATATCGCCTTTGTGGTCACAATGCATTATGACATATGACACGCGGGACCGTATAACAGAACAACTTCCATGACAAGAATGCATTGTTATCGGACGAAACGAGAATGCAGTGTTTCTAAGTGGTCGGCTCAAAATTTTCGAGGACTGCATTCATCAAAAATCAAATTAAGTCGTATAAAGCTAATATTTTGAAGAAAACATGTTTGCAGGAAAGGCTGTGCAGTGGGGAGGTGAGATTCCTTCTCTTTCGAAAGTATTCCCGTTGTTTAGCTCCTAGGACTCTCGGTTGTCGCGTAGAAACCGTAAAATACGAGTCAGTTCGTCCGCACGGCTCGAGGTTAGCCAGTGCAAACGTTGAAAAGCAGCGCGGTAATCAAAGTTCTTATTTTTCATTAGGAACTTGTGCAAATTTAGACGCGAGCAATTTTCATATTTCTGTTTTTATTGTGCACACGGGCTATTCGACTTTAGCTTCTAGGTTTCGCGAGTTTTCAGGCTGCATTTCGAGGATAGTTGCAGTTGGGATTTCGCGTGACCGACGGATATGCAAGTCGATTCTTGCCAAGATTTTCGAGACAGGTTTTCAGTTGACCATAATGAATATTTTTTTCCGTGTTCGAGCGGCCGTTTGTACTTATGGTGTGCGAAATGCTGGGGGTCTGTCTCGTTGTAGGAAATGGGTACGAGTTCAACGCGCACTGGCTTTGCAAGTCCCACAACCGCTGTCCGAGTTGTGGGAAGCCCAAGGGCACTTTTTCCGAGTTGCATGAGAACAACGGAAAGTGCAGAACGCTCGGATGCCGCAATCATCTTATGACTTTTGTGCTGACATATGCAGACTCTTTTCGTAACGAGCTCCGTCGCCAGGTGTATCGAAAAACAAACTTGAAAAGCCACGTCGCGGCTTATGGGTTTAAGGTTACCATGGGGGCTTTTCCCCGCTCCATAGTGGCCCAGGCACGAACACAGATATGGTAAGTCTCCTCCGCACTTAACGGTCACGTTGTATTTCGTGTTGTCAACTGTGATGCCGTTTTCCAGAATTTGTTGCAGGTGTTTTTTTGATTCACCTGTGTACTTTGACAGGTTGGCGAAATTATATCCGCACCTTCGTAGTAACAGAAGGTGAAGCAGTGAAATGGACTGTTTGTATACAGTCCGTCGGAAGGCTTTAAACGAAAGGTGATACCTGTCACCTTCTTTCCCCTATATGTGCCGTGTGCATCACCAGATAGAAAGCACTCTAGCTCGTCTGTAGTGCGCGCGGTTCGCGTATGAAGCATGCCAGTCTGGGAGTCACGCATTTGCTTGATGACAGCCGCAATCTTGGAGTGTAGGTCCACCTCAGCAAGGGAGCCGTCGTCGTTCTCAGAGAGTCCGATTGACGCAGCAATCTCCTCACGCTTTGCCTTGATGTCCACTACCCACGCTTAGGTACATCGCGATGTACCTAACTATACGTGTACGTTTAATGCCGCGGTGAGCCAAATTCTCGACGCGGGGTCGTGTGGCCCATTTCAGCCGTTGATGGCATGTCCCTGTTGGTCCTGAAGCATTTGGTTTATGGTATTCAGCTCAATACGATAGTCTAGGCAGGTCATCGATATTGACAATTTTCAGAAAATGTACATTTTCAAAACTCCGAAAATCTTAGGTACATCCCTTAGGTACATCGCGTTTGATGCACGTGTACGACCGCTTAATGATGAATATCGACACATATTTGTTACAATGGTATTTAATACCCCTTAGGGCAGTTGTAATTTCAGGGGTTTGCGCTTAAACACCCAAGCACGCCTTCACTCGACACGCGGTTGTAGGCACCTAAAACTGATCCCACACTATATGCATGCACGAAAATCGATATTCCGCCTTAGGGTTTCGCACGTACGAGTGAACGATATTCATCAGGTGTGGTTAGAGGCTTGCATTGAAATTATTTTAACACATCTCATAATGAAGGCTCTTGTCAATTATTGTCGGATTTCTGCCGTTCGCTTGCGGAACTCCACTTGGAGTTGAAGGCTGCAGCGTGTGCCTTCACCTCGCGTCCTTGGAGAAGCTGCCCTATTGCGCGACAAGCGGCCATGTTGGATACGTACCGCGAGCAAGGTCAATAGCGCGGATTTTTTGGATTCTCCAACTACATACGAATTATATTTTATCAAGGTCTACTACCAGAATCCAGCCGAACGTTCACAGAGAGAAAAATGCCGAGCTTGCCGAATATGACCGGAAAAACATTTATTTTGACCTGGTTTTTTTGTTTTCTTCAAAAAGAGTGATTTTGAATGCATCAGAGCGTATATTGTACGGATCGGATCCGAATGTTGGATCATAATATCGATAGAAGAGGGTGTCTATTGGTTAATTGTCACTACAAGGGGCACAAAACGTCGGATTTGAGCCTTGATTCGATCTGTACGGCTTAGGTACATCGTTCTGTACCTAAGGCCCTTGGGTGCATCCCCATGTACCGAAGGGTAGTGGACATTGATAACATGTAGTGGCTTCACTTTTGGCATGTCTACCTGTCGTTCGCCTTCCCACAATAGAGTTGTATTCCACTTTTGGACACCGTCATGCTCAGAGCTCAACAACTTTCGTAGCATACCGTACTTATGGTCAGAGAGCCCAAGCAAAACTTTTATAGCATGACACCGCTCCAGACTCCATTGCTCTTCGATCTTGTCGGTCACCTCTTGAATCAAAGTTTGCATGAGCCTGTCGTTCGTACGAATATACCGTAGTAGCCCTTCGTTGCTTGTCATGTCCAACACCTCGGCAGCCACAGAAGGTCCATAAGGCATGGTCCGCAGGTGTCCAAGGAAATATTCGGCAATGGCAGGAAGTTCGGCATTTTCACGCTTTGCCTCGCCAGGTAAACTCTGATACTCATCAATAGATTCTTTGACAACAGCAGCTGACTCCATACCCTTCAGCACACGTTCCAAATGTTCCCCCTTTCTGTTAAGTCGTTGCACCCGTGCTTTGTGGGAGCCTGGTGCTTCTGCCTTGAACCGTTTTGGTTTCCTCGATTGTGCAGTTGCATCCTCGGGAATGTTCCTTTTCAGGTTTCGAACTCTTTGTTTGTGCCGTTTGATTTCAGCTTGAAATTGGTCACGATCTGCAGTCATATCGCTCACAGTGCTCCTTAACTCTTGGACGTTGGTTTGTAACTTTTGGAGCTTTCTTTCCAATTTGGCAATCTGTGCTGGGTAATCTGGCTGTGTGCTCATAATCGCCGGTGAGATGGCAGCCGCGCGCTTGGATCTGGCGCGCTTGGATTGCGGCTGCCCATCATGTGAAAGCTTGCGTTTGTTTTTGAACGTCATGAGGCAGGGCTCCGCCGAACCCTATTGTTGTTGTGGGAGAGGCTAAGGCTGTATTCAGCCCTGCTTAAGTAAGCGGGCCTTGGCTATGCAACTTATGGGAGCAGCGAATAACACCTATGTATAGGGTTTCACGCTGAAACCCTAAAATTTAAAGTTGTATTTAGAGGGCAATGATGTCTACGGTATATCACTTCCGTGCAAGGATATTGTTGCAACATAGAATATGTATTCTTAGCGTTCATTGTATATTAGTTCAACGTAGTTGCTTGCATTTTAACATGCCACCAAGTATGGCGAATGCTCGGTCCACCGTTTACGCGCGAAAGGTAGCCAACATGATATAATTGGATGCCAACACAAACTATCATACAAATAGGTTGTATATTACTCATATACAACATAAATTACCGTGCTCCATGTATTTCTACGCCGAAACACGACGTAGCACCTATCGTAAGAAGAGCACATTTAACCGTACTATACCCCCCTACTATGTGCAAACGCATGTAGCGCCCTAAATATAGGGGGTTACACAAAATGAAGTTCACCATCGGATTCCCCGACATCAAATTGTGTTAGGAAAAATTTACTTTGAAACAGTTCATTGTCACAAACCGCCACAACAATTATACGGTCCGATTTCCCCAAAATAATGCATTGTGGTGCTCTGGCTTATCGCTAGTGTCAAGGTTTCGAATGAAAAGGGCCTTATCGGCTTGCGGCATATCGTCGTAGAATCAAGGCACGGTATCGATAACTCGATAAGTCCGATTAATCGATTAATCGGACTTATCGTTATCAATCGATTAGTGCAAACGAGTTATCGTGGATATCATTATCAACCGATTAGTTCGTTTGAGTTATTCATATCAATCGATTACTGTAGTTCGACTGAGTTATTCATATCAATCGATTAGTTCGTTTCAATTATTCATATCAATCGATTTGTTCGAACCCATTTTTCGAATCGATTAATCGATAAATCGCATTTTGCGGGGATGCCAAGCCACCACGTGGATATCGCGATATATCATGATATCCCCATGGTTTCCAGCCAATGTCCAATTGTACTTTATCGATCCTAAGATCGATATTCGAAGCTTTGAACAGCTCATTTCTCCCTTATTATGATCCACCCAATGACTGGCTGTACCTCGCCGATTATTTTCAGATCGATATTGCAAATTGCGTGTTACCCCGTACCTTTAAAAGCCCCTCATTGTCACTGAGGCGCCTGTTTGGAACAGTACATAGAGTATACCCGGTCCTCCCCGTTCGCCCCCAACAAAGCCAGCATCGTCATCATGCGTGGAAAAGGCCCGAAGCGGAGAAAGACCAGTACGAGTAGCGGCAACGCCGACGGTGTCACGCTTCTGGCGCAAGGGAAAGGGACGACTAAACGGACTCAGAAGAACCCTTTCGACCGGCATGGCAGCGATGAGGTAGAGTACTTCGTTCGTGAGATCAAGGCGGAGGCGACACGGAAAGGCAAACCCGTTTGGCTCATAGGTTGGCAAGGGTATGGCGACGATGCTGATACGTGGGAGCCCATCGAGAACCTCGCGGGTCTTGAGCAAGACATCAAGGCATTCCGAGAAGCGCATGAAGAGAAAGGAAAGGAGATTGCCGAGGCTAGGAAGAATAAGCGAAATCAACCTGATGAGCAGGGTGCGTGCGTAAAATGCGTGTGTGTGAACTTGTTTTAACCACGCAACGAACCTTCGTTGCGCGCGTGGATACACAGTGATCACTCACTGTGCCATCCGGCTGCTCAGTGCTCGTTCCACTCGCTCAAATTCTCCGTTGCGTGTACTGATATGCCTATGTTTGTCTTTGCGTGCAGCTGCGCAAACCTCAATGGATGGGGAGGTCACAGATGAGCTACCTTGGGTCGAAGGCAAGGGCGGGAAGAGGAAAGCAGCATGCTGGTGTTTTTACTTGGTTCGACTGTGTCCCACTAACCGGGACAAGGTATTGGAAGTATGCTGTAAAGCTTGCGGACCCGAAATGTCGCCGACGTATAGTGGCAACACGAGCAACTTGCGTAGCCACCTCGCCCACATAGACAAAGATTTGTACTGCAAGATGGTCGAGGACAGCGTTTCCGTGGAAGCTGCCTCCGATGCTGCTCAAAGCGAAGCTCGTGCTGGCACTTTGGAGGCGATATTACCACCTGTTGGTGCCTCCAAGCGCGACGAGCTTCACAAAAAGGTATGCGCCTTATCATTATGTATCTTCGTTGCATATTGTGAGCATGCATATTTACTGAACTATTTTCTTAGCTGTTTGTTTAGGACGTAGTAAAGAAAGAATTGGATTAGTATGCTTCAATAGCCATATATTGTTGTTTACCATTATTTTTCATTTTTAGACGAAACATGAAAGTGAAAACGTGTCATAGAATGACATACAACCTCGCTATTAAAACCATTCCGTATGTGTAACTGCGTGTGTGGTTTGTGTTCATGTTGCGTGCTTCGTTGCAGTTTGCCCTTTGGCTCGTCCGGAATAAACGGCCGTTGAGCAGCCTCGGAGAATCGGACGTGGAGTTGCGCGACATCTTCGACTTCATCTTCCAAGGGGGCTATATCCCTCCCAGCTACAAGATCGTCATCCAGAAGGTTTTGGAACTATCCGTGGAGGGCAAGAAGAAGGTTAAGGATCAATTGCTTGCTCTTGCCCTAGAGGGCATCTCGCCTTGCTTGGCTGGTGATGATTGTGTGGTCCGAAGGAGGGATCGCTATTTTCGGGATCCTTGTTTATTGGATTGACAACGACGGAAACTACATGGAGAAGCTGCTTGGGGCCATTCCGTTTGGTGACGTGAGGCACACAGGGGTGGAGATCGAGCGGGCGACTAAGCGGTGCGCTGCGGATATGGGCATCGGAGCGTACGTCGAGGGCAATGACGAGGGCACAAAGAAGGAGGACACAGTGTCCGATTGCGTGCACGCCACGGTGTCAGACAGTGCTTCGAATATCGTGAGCGGGTGGGGATGTTTCGATGGAAGCGAGTGCAACTGTCACCTGTTGGCACTCTGTGTGCTCGTGTATTTGTCACAGCCTGGTGTGAAGGAAGCCTTCAGGAAGCTTAGAGGGATGACAACCCACTTCAATCATTCTGTGATTGGCCGTAAGCTTTTGCACGAGTGTCAGGACGTGTACAATTTGCCGAGTACTTCCCCCCCGCAAGACAACGCTACACGGAGTGGTTGGAAGGGTGCACGTAACCAAGCTTTGTGGTACGTCGAAAATCAGGTATTCCGTACTTACTCTTTCACGCTCGCTTGCTTGTTGAAATGCTGAAATGCTGAAATAAAGTCGTGTCTAGCCTAGTTATAATATGCAAGTGTCTTCTCCTGTATTTTGAGCTGTATTTTAAGTTTTGTTCCTGGTTGTTTTCAACGATAGGAGGCGGTACAGTGGTATGATATGGAGCACCCCAAGAAAGCCGCCACGGCGGTGGCGAACCCTGATGGCAGCCGTTATGGGGATCACAAGATGGAGCTGCACGAGTGGGAAATTGTGAGGCAATCCTTGTACATATTGGACATCACGACGGGCGCCATTGACTTGCTTCAAACGACATCGACAACAACGGCCGGTACAGTAATCACTCAGTAATAAGAAAACCCGCCAATAAGAAAGTAGCCAGCTTTTTTGATTTCTTCACAATATTTAACACATAACACTCCATATTTAAGATCTCTATATAAATAAGAAAGTTGCTAGGCTGACCTAAAATTCCTGTTTTCTTAAAATCGAGTGTTTACTGTATCATTTTGCCCGTGGTTGGGAACCTGGTGAATAAACTGCAGCACGATGCCCGAATCAAGTACAAGGGGAAGACGGTGAAGATCGACAATCACTTGGTGATTGAGGCACGAGAAAAGAACTGTGTGCAGAAGTGGAAAACCGGTACGTTATTTTTTTTTCTCTCGCGTGGCCGTGGTGTTAGACTCTTGCGTCTCGTGTCCATATCCATGCGTTTGAAGGTGCACACCCTGTTGTGTCGCCAGGTACTTCGAAAAGCTCATGGATTGTAAGCTGGAAGATTTTGCGGTGGCGTGCTTCCTTGATCCCCGCTACAAGACGACGAAGTTCAAGAAGTTGGATGCCTGGAAGCAAGGTACACTCTCTAAAGGCACTGTGCTCGGTTGGGCGCGGTCGGCCTATCAATCGGATTGGGAGCCGAAGTGCGAGGAAGCAGTGTCACCACTGCCGGAAAAGACTGCTAAAAAGACCATTAGTAAGCTGGCTAGCTTTCTTGATAGTGATAGTGACGAGGAACATGAAGATGAGGCAGTGAATGTTGAGAGTGCTGCGCAATCTTCGGTTGGTGTGGACGTGGAAGAGATTGTAGTTGCAGTTGTTCCTGAAGTAGATGAGAAAGATGAGTTCAAGAAATATTGTGCCTTGCCTCCTTGCCACAAGGATGCTGACCCCCTAGAATGGTGGCGGTCGCATAAGTCTAAGTTGCCCAATATGTTTCGTATGTCCCGCCAGTTCCTTGCGGCACCTGCAAGCACTGCCGGTGTTGAGCGGACTTTTAGTGCCTGCGGGCAAATGCATTCTGACTTGAGGAAGTGTATGTCTGAGGGCACCTTAGAGCATTCGCTCATGGCTAGTATTAACACCCGTTGATATAATATTATTTTGCCTAATTGCCTTGTTTTCCTTCAGTTTGCAGTGTTCATTGTAGTCTTGAGAACATACTTATTAGGGAACTATGTCTGGTACTTCGTTATCATGATAGTTATCGGGGGATATCGATAATTATCATGATATATCATGCTAGATGTAGTTATTCATATCAATCGATTAGTTCGACCGAGTTATTCATATCAATCGATTAGTTCGTTTTAGTTATTCATATCAACCGATTAGTTCGTTTGAGTTATTCATATCAATCGATTAGTTCGACTGAGTTATTCATATCAATCGATAGTAAAAAATGACTTATCGGGAGTTATTCGATAAGTTCAAAAAAACGCGATACTGAGCCTTGCGTAGAATGTGCGTTCGTGAATTGCGTTCGTAGAATGTGTGTTCGTAGAATGTTCGTGAATTGCGTTCGTAGAATGTGCGTTCGTGAATTGGAACGGTAGGCAGGTTTCGTGCCGAATTTCACCCGCACGTTCGTTTGAGATGTATTGAGTTCAATGTGTTTCGGAGCTTCGTTAGCTTGTGCGGGAATCCTTAGATGCTTACAACCTCAGTGGAGTACTTGGAGGCAAGTGAATTCCTCATCTGCCAATGGTCTGTTGCTCGTTTACGGCGTGGTTCAATTTAGCAGGTGCATTTCGACGTGTTTCGTCGTTAGAGTGCTCTTCAAATCTTTGTCTGTCTCCGAGATCCTAGTCTTGCTTGACAGCTGTGATTACTGGGTAGCTAGGGTAGCCAGGGTAGCTAGGGGGGTACTGCAGTGCATGTGTGTCACATATTGAATGTTATGTGTCACAGTACAGCGAGCGGAGCGAGAGGTGCTGTGTCACATAACTACGGTTATGTGACAGACGGGAAAGACGGTACCACTACGTGGTATAAGGTTTCGAACTCTGTGAGAGTTCGGCTCCGCAGTTTGATTTGGTTTCAAAGAAGGGTGTTTTCCCACCCACCTCCCATGCTTGAGTTCTGCTTTGTTTTTGGTGATGGATTGATTGTTTTGGTGTAGCTCACATTTCAGAGTCTTGGATGGCATACTGGAATACAGTATCCCGGTTCAAGATATCAGACAGTCAGTGAACCAATATAGATAAACTCGTATAAGAAATAAACCCTAAGCTAGATATACCCGGAACGGTCACGGAGTCGGAACGGTCTCGAGTCTAGCTACCTGTGACACTCGGTGTGTCACAGCACAGGCTTACCGTGGATCAGTCACGGTCCAGTGTTGGCTACCTAGGAATCTGTCATAGGGGCCTGCACCGGGACTCCCGGTCACGGCTGCCTATACAGATTTCAGCACACCACCCCAGCACTGTGGGTGGTGACTGACAGGTAAGTCAGAGAAGTTAAGATAAGTTAGGGCAGGAGCTAGGGTGACAAACCTAACTGCTAATCCAACTGTGCTATTCTGATACACAAATTGAAACCCTCTAGCTAGCACAAGTGCAGAAACCTACGGGTAAGGAGCTCCCGCTAAACAACTGAAAGGCACTGTGTAAGCAAACCAGATTGAAGATTGTAGATGTCAAAGCAAAGCATAAACCAAATTGAAGACCACGTCGAGGTCAAAGTACACCTCAGCACACCACCAGAGTGGTGTACTGCCAGAGCCAGAAGGGAAACTACTCGGGGTCAAAGTTCAGAGGGGCACCGTCACCACAATGTCCACGGTAGTAGCTTGCAGCACTGCTCTCCAGTGGGTCAGGCGGCCGGTGAACCACCGTCGTAGCACCCAGGGAGTGCAGTACTGCATCCATAGTGACGGGGTTCAGCTCGGAAATACCAGGGTAGATGCATAAATCCCCTCTGCACAGCACAGGCTGCGGCGCAGCCCGACCCGATACCTGCACAGAGCCGATGTCATTGGCCGCCGTGTAGGCGGCAGCCCCCACACCCATGATCGAGATGAAAAGAATGAGGGAGATAAAGTAAGGAAACCCCCACGGGCCCGCGTGTGCGGGGAAGCCCCATGGCGGCTTGCCACATCCGTAGGTGCGGGAAGCACCACCAGACTCAGGCACGTGGGCTGCGGGCTCTGACGCATGATTGGCCGAGATGGCCGGAGCCCGCGGCTTGACGGCGAAGCTGCCGTCTGCAAAATCCTCGTAGTCGTCGGTGTCGTAGCCGGTCAAGTCAACCGGCGCAACCGCGGCGTGGTTGACAGTCTCCACAACCCCCGCGAATTCACCGCCCGACTTCTCCGTGGAGGTTACCCGCGTCGATTGAAGGGATACGGGCGGGCCGTAGCCGTAGAGCTCCAGGAGCTCTGTCTCATCCTCCAAGACAGGCATAGCAGGGGCCGGCACGGCGGATGCCGATGCCGCCGCACCACCTGCCGGAACCTGCTCCTCCGGTGTGATACCTGCGCCTGCAGCGTCACACACCAGAGCCGAAGCCTGCGTCGCAATGCCCCCAGGTGGCGGGAAAGAGGCGTGAGTGTAATGTACCTTAGGCTCCACCGCCGCGTTGACCTCCGCCGCGAGGTCGTCCAGCCGCTGCAGGATGTCGTCACCGGACGTCTCCGCCACCGGCGTCACCGCGTTAACGGAGAAGCCGTAGGCCGACACGTCGACGCCCCCCACAACACCTCCGCACAGCACCGCTGGCGGACCGTACGCCGTCGCCGCGCGGGCAAAAGCCTCAGCACCATCATCTGCCGCCTCCTGGAAGAGAGCACACATGGCTAGCGCATGGACTCCCTCTGCATCCTCCTCGTCGATGGGTACGCAGAAAGCCGCGGCGGAAGTAGGGGAATGTTGGCGACCGCCAAGAGGGCAGTCGCGGTAGAAGTGGTAAAGATCCTTACCAGTCTTTTTGCAGCGGGTACACAGCGGCTTAGCCCGCTGCTCGTCACGATCGTAGCCCACCGCCGGTGGGGATTGGACCCCCATGCGGAAGCCCCGCTGCGACTGCCCGCGCTGCTGCTGCTGCCGGCGCTGTCCGTGCTGCCGCTGCGGCGGGTCCTGCTGCCGCTGCACCACCGGCGGAGCCGCCTCGTACCTTTGCTGAACCAGCGCGGTCAGCTCGTTGATCTTGTCCAGCAGCGCCTGGTGCTCGCTGCTGGTGAGCAGGGCCGACGTGTCACCACCTGCGGGCTTGGCCAGGAAGGCCTTCCCGACGTCCGTCTGCGCCCATGCCTGGTAAATCTCGACGACCAAAGAGCGCAAGGCCACAAGGGAAACCGACGCGAGGTCGGCCACCATGGGGTAACGCACCTTGACCGCGGCGTAGAACACCGGGTCAAGCCTGCTGTACAGGCTGAGCTTCCTGGTGGCCTCGGTGGGTGTCCAGTCGGCCGCCTTGTTATCCCGCACCAAACGTTGTTCCCGAGCCAAAATCGGCTGCGGGTCAACGTTCGCGGGATAACCAAGCGCGGCATGCTCCTGCTGGAAGGACTCCCGCAACGCCACTGGTACGCTGCGCTTCACGATGTCCACCAGCGCACGCCGTCCATCTCGGTCGGCAGACGCGTCCGTACCCGTAAGCCAGACGTGGGCGTTGCTGTGCTTCTCGACGATAAGCCCAAGCACGTCGTACAGCAGGGCGTTCACCTTGCTCACCACCAGAGCCTGGGGGTCGTCAAGGTCGAACGAGACGAGGTCCAGCCCAGCGGACTCAAACTCCGTACGCAGCTGAACCACCACGTCGGAGAGGAGACCCGCGTCAGTCGTGCCGCTGAAGTAATGCTTCTTGTCGCCAAGGATATCCTCGCGGATACCCTTGGCCCATGTCCGATGGAGCCGCCCCTTGTAGACCTCGTCCACAAGCTTGGACTGCTCCTGCAGGTACTTCCTCGTCGCAACGTCGGCGTCGGTGTTGGAAGTAGGGTCGGGGTTCATAACAGCCGGTGACCTAGCCGTCGGCGTGTTGCGAACCGCGTCCGTCAGCCTCAACGAGGCGTCAATGTCGGAGTCCCTCGTGAGGGACCTCTTCGTTCGCACGTGTGTGAACAACCATATCTCTGAAAGCCTGATGGGAGGTGGTACGCTGGGGCGCGTAAGGGTAATGGCGTGGGGAAAATGCGACGTCACAGTTACGTAAGGAGCGGTAGAGCCATGCGAGCGAGGGGCACTGGAAGACGTCGTCGAGGTCGAAGGTGCTGCAGACACCAGCCCAAGAAGCGGTAGCATGCTGGGCCAAGGCAAGAACTATACCGTAAAAGGACATTGCGCCAACGAAGCCCGGTCCAGGTCGAATCCCCATAGCGGCGGCTCAAAGACGCGCTTACAAACCGCTCATCTCAAACTTCCCACTCGTACCCAAACGCGCCGTCGCGCACCACCTCTCAAAGCGGCTGTTTTAGCCAATCATGGCCAAATTAGCTGTGGAATATAGCGTGGAATGGGTCCACGACCTACTGGAATATCCCGGTTCAAGATATCAGACAGTCAGTGAACCAATATAGATAAACTCGTATAAGAAATAAACCCTAAGCTAGATATACCCGGAACGGTCACGGAGTCGGAATGGTCTCGAGTCTAGCTACCTGTGACACTCGGTGTGTCACAGCACAGGCTTACGGATCAGTCACGGTCCAGTGTTAGCTACCTAGGAATCTGTCATAGGGGCCTGCACCGGGACTCCCGGTCACGGCTGCCTATACAGATTTCAGCATGGCATGCAGTGCCTGAATTGGTGCATTGTTCATGAATCTTGGTGCACAATGCAGGTTTAGGTACCGATTGCAGTGTGTCATGAATACCCTTCCGAGATCCTAGTCTTGCTTGACAGCTGTGATTACTGGGTAGCTAGGGTAGCTAGGGTAGCTAGGGGGGTACTGCAGTGCATGTGTGTCACATAACAATAAGAGCATCTAGAGTTATTGAACTCGGTGACACAACCATGCCTTATGGGAGCAGACGAACCACCTCCGGCGCGCTGCCACACCTTCTATGGAACCGAGGTGACATGCGCGGATGCGCGACCGACAGGTTCGGGCAGTCTCGGCAACACCATCACGCCCGCTCTTCGTTGCCCCTTTATGATAATTTATGAGCAGCACTATGTGTTTGGAAACACAACGCACCGACCGTCACACGACAGCGACAGTGCAGAGCGGTTTGCGTAGGTTAAGTTATAGATCCGATTCTCTAGCCACTGCACCTGTATGTTTTGTGCAAAGTGGGCAATCGCTTCTCCGTCATTGAGAAGCCCCGTAAGACTAAGGAAGTTGCCAACGTTTCCCCTCACGCAAAGCAAAAACTCTAAGGCTGCATCAGCGTCAGGGATGGATAGGACGGAACATGGCAGCCTTAACCACGACGAACACGGCAGCCTTAGCGCGCGAGCTCGTCCACAAGATGCGTTTGCAAAGATGATTCCAATGATGAAGGTGCTGAACCTCTTGGGACTGAAAAAATGGCCTGCGTATCGAGCATCAAGTGTTGTGCGCTTTCCTCGCTATGATCACTGGAGTCTGTCGCTTATCATGAGTACTAGTGTTATCTACCTTATATCTTTCTTAGTATCTGCGTTTTACGACTACCCCCAAGAGCTGCGAACGCCTGTATCAACTGTAAATATGTAGTTCGGAAAACTGTGGAATTTACTTTTCCGGTCGCCCGCGGTCTCGAATTTTACAGTAGACACTCGCACCTTTCTATCCTGGGGTGACAACTGGCGCGAGTTTCTTTTCGTGAAACGACCTCGGCTTGCAAGGGGACTTCGCCGCAGCGTACTCTGCAGGGTCTGTGGAGGAGGCAGCATCCCACACAGGTCCAGTGGTCTTCTGTTGTGTGATTGAAGTTGGTGTAGTCGAAGGGAAGGTATTCTGGAATGACTGTGGCAGACATTGCATTACAGGCCCAAAGTGCAGCTTGCGGTGTATGCGCTGTATACTCAACCGCTATCGGGATCTCCGCGCGCGCCTACGTTTCTGTTAGCGACAGCTGTGTAATAGATATTATATATTGCCCACAATCCTTTCTGACGAAAGCCACGGGAGCTGGCAGTCGTTCTTCTTCGGCTGTTCGACTGTAAGTGCCTGCTCTGTAGCTCGCCGGCATCTGTATGGTGAACGTAGGCACGCCAATGGCCTGCGCTTTGACTTGCGGCTGTCGAACAGGACCCAGATTTCGTGAACCTCGTAGGAGGAGCTCCACTCCCGTCCCTTTTCCCAATCAAGAGCATCACCGTCACTCTTCAAGACGGCAGCCAAGTTGAGTTGCAGGAGGCAGACGCGAGTCTCGCCCAGAGATATGCTCCCTTCGCGCAAGGGCCCCTCATCGAGTGGTGCAAGCAACAGGTATATTCCACGTACATTCTGCCACCCTTCGGGCGCGGGTGACTTCCTTTATGTCATGCCACGCACCGCTCACCGATCTCGAGCCCCGCGCAGCGTTTAACGCAACCATCTAGCACATAATCTAAAGTTTTCTCGCTTGCCCTGAGCCGTCGTGTACGTCCCCCAACGCTTCGACTATGTTGGTGAAAAACGTAAGGAATCATCCATGGTTCGCGCTCTTCCAATACGTTTTCAAAAACGGGTCTCTTCGGCTAAGAGTACGCTTCCCCTGACGGCACCTCGCGATACAGAATATCATGAGTTATGACACCGTGCATTGGCTCATACATACGCGATTCGAACCTCTTCGATCGATTCGATTCTGCACGATGTTCACAGCGGCAGGCCCGGTTGTGCCCAAGTTAATACTGGGCGCCTTGCCGCCCATCCCGTACGCGCCCTCTCTCAGATCACCTCAGAATGTCGTTACCGCATGTGCATGTCCATAGGGTTCGTCTGCCTGGGAAAACAGACGAGGCTTGCTGACGTGCTCTGCCAGGGTGTGAGGCACACCTCGGAGAACAGGTGAGCGCCCTGCACAAGCCGCCAGGGCCGTGGGACGTGCAGCTCACCGCAGGTGACAAGGATCTCCACCCGGACACCGTGCACTCTCCATTTTCCCTGCATTCACTTGAAATAAGGCGAGTGGATGCCGTACAGTTGGAACGAGAATGTGGATATCGCCCACCTTGAACAGACTTTTCCAATCTCGGAGTCTGAGGCACATGTCGGTGTTTTGGCGCTCTTGGGATCCAGGTTGCGCGGGCGTCGTGCTTCTTTGGGCGGTCGGTTTCAGTAAGGATAAGGCGGCGTTGTTCTCGTGGAGGTTCAGGGCAGCCAGTCTTTTTGCATAGGCTCAGGTGGGGCAGTTTCGGTGCACAGATGCATAGGCTCAGAGGGAGCAATTTCAATCAAGGGGGGACAGTCTCAGCACTGTTGCTCGTAGAGGTCAATCTTGGTGTGGGGGCTGAGGGGAGCCAGTTTCGGGGCTAAGAGGGGTCAATCTTGGTGCGGGGGCTGAGGGGGTCAGTTTCGGGCGCTAAGAGGTGTCTTGGTGCGGGGGCTGAGGGGAGCCAGTTTCGGGGGCTAAGAGGTGTCAATCTTGGTGCGGGGGCTGAGGGGAGCTAGTTTCGGGGCTAAGAGGTGTCAATCTTGGTGCGGGGGCTGAGGAGCCAGTTTCGGGGGCTAAGAGGTGTCAATCTTGGTGCGGGGGCTGAGGGGAGCCAGTTTCGGGGGCTAAGAGGTGTCAATCTTGGTGCGGGGGCTGAGGTGCACAGTTCCGGCCTTGAGGCTGACGGAGAGCAGTCTCTGTGCAGGGAAATAGGTCGGGCTCGGTCTTGTAGCGCCGGCAGGGCAGTCTCGATGTGAAGACTCAAGGCTGCCGTTTCGGCGCAGAGGCATCAGGCGGACAGGGCTATTCTTGTGCACGTGTTGAGGTGCGACGGACAGCAATGCCACGGCGGACGTTTATAGATCCCAAAGATCGGGGCTGTTGCGTCAATGTGCAGGATTGCATCTCACGTACTGAGCTTTGCTGTATGATTCTTTAGTTACCCTCGGGGGCATTATCACGGCAGGGAGCATGGCCGGCATCGACGCCTGCCTGGATAACCTCTTCGACCGCGGGGACACCATCCTCGTGGAGGAGTTCACCTTCACCGCGGCCCTGGATGCCATTGCCGCCCTCGGCCTCAACGTCGTCACCGTGCCGTGTGACGCAGGTCCATCCGGATAACCACGAGGAGAACCAGCTCTGCTTGACCAAATCAGAACGCACCAACTGGCTTCGTCCGCTTCGTCATAGATTCATCCCGTGGCTGCTTCGGATGTTGCGAGGATACACTCAACACCTATGTCGTAGGTGTTATCCAATGGCATCAATCTGGTGGACCACGCGTGTTATCTTCACGCGAGGAGACCCTGTGCTTGATCTTGTCTCCAGTACTTGGCTAACAGGGCTTCGGTGCAAAGGGAGGAAAATGCGGAGGGGTGATAGCAGGGGGCCTGGTACCGAAGGAGCTCAAACGCATCTGTGAGGAGCTGGGCGCAAAAGGGACGCGGCCGAAGGGGTTGCTGACCATCCCAGCTGCGCAGAACCCAACCGGCACGCGCCTAAGGTGTGCACAGTTCTGCAATCCACTGCAACCTAAAATGCCCCGGTTGTCGGCGATCTCGATCTCTAATGCCACGAATGTCGGCGAGCTCAATCTCTAATGCCACGGATGTCGGCGATCTCAATCTCTAATGCCA
>LGRX02012294.1:0-12576 GCA_001247695.2 Cymbomonas tetramitiformis
ACACCTCCGCAATACCGGGGGTCTTTTCCGGGGGGGGCCCCCGATTTGTAAAATGATGTAACATATGCGATACATGGGTGTATAATTTTTTGGAGGGTTGGGGTCGTCCAGCGAAACCCATAACATACGACCCCCCCTGGGTCCCTTAATTGGTACGGCACGACGATAACATATGAGATTATAGGGGGGTGAAATAGCCATATTTTCGGGTATTTTTGGGTGTTGCCAGGTATTTTTAAGGGCACATTTTCAACTGGGAGGGGTCCAACCCCCCGGAATTATATAAACTTCATATCTATTATCTTGAATTTTGGAATCGTAATATTTTTATATTTTCAATTTTATATGCCGACGCTGAAATTATAAGTTTAAAAATCATAGATTTGCATCGCTTGACGAAAATAAAAATAACAATCGGAATACGCTTGCGCCTGCTTGTAGTCCGACGTGTCGATGTCGTCCGATTTGTCAGCACCAGAATTTAGCACAGAAGGCAAGGGAGACAAGATCCAGAGAAATATCGGGATATGGGGTCGAATATGGGCCATCCAGGTTCTCACACAGTTAACATATGGTGCTGGGGGGGGACCATAGGCGAAGGGAAAAGCCCATAGCATATGGCTTCCGGGGGACGTATGGGGGGTCCTAAATCCAATAACATATGTCCGGACCCCCCCAGGGTGATCACAGAAACCCATAACATACGCCCATTTACCCATGGGTTCGCAATTTTAAATCCATAACATAACCAGGGGGGGTGCGGCATTGCGGGGGTGTCTTGGGAAACCTTACTTTAAACAAGCAAAAATCGAATCTCAACGGGTGACACGAAGAAATGTCTGATCTGACGATCGCAAAACGATAACGATGACACCGCCAGGTCCGCCAGCGCAGCGCCAGGTCCGGTCCGCCTCTGTTTGTATTATTTCACTGCACTGATTGTATTCTTTGTATAAATACAAAATATAAACGAATGATGAGACGATCGAACGATCAGATTTCAGATGGCACACAGGCCTAGCGGAGATCTCAAAATTGAGATCGACCAAGCCTAGTACAGTGTCCACCTCTCGAGGTATCTTGAATCATCTTCAATCTTCATGTGACACCGGTCTACGCTTCGAGGGCCTTCAGCCTCACGGTAGCAGCTATCTCGATGTATCTTGATGAATGATGGAGATTAAGAATAAGAGATAGTAGACAACTAGACATGCGATGGTGATGGAGGATAGAGCCCGCGCATGTGGTAAGGTGGGCCTGTCGTGTGTCGGAGACGGGAGATCATAATCCGTACGTTTATTACGCTGCTGCTTAAGAAAGTAACTGTATTGCGGGAAGGCCGGATATTGCGCTTATCTCTCCGTTCTCCTTCACACTAGACGACATGGTGTGCGCTACGAATACCACAGCGTGCCAACTTACCCTCGCTCACTTGCGGCAAAATGTTCGATATGGTTCTTCTTCGCGATCGCGGAACCTGGACGTTGCAAAACTGCCACCGATAAGACACCAGCGTCAAGCGTTGCGCGGGTGAGCATCCCTTAATTGCTCTTCCACATTTTCACACCTGATATTCGACACTCGCATCCTTCATCCACCCCGCCAAGTTCTGGAAATCTGAGCACCACTCCTAACTGCCAGCCAAACGCTAAGGACCGCTCGTTCGGTGCCTAGTTTTAGGCTCCACGAATATTCTGGCACAGGAATTTGAAAATGAGCTTATTCGAAGTGTTTAAGCCTTACGTGTTTTTTCCTGTTTCTATTCATCGGCACGGCCATGAAGTAAGAGTCGAGTTGGCGCAGCATCCTCCGGTTCAACTACCCCTGCTTGACCTTCGGGTTGCTTTCAACTTTCTACACTTGACGGTGCCGGATTTCGCTTTCGCTTTTGTCGCCTTCGGACAATGTTGAGGCTCTAGATAAAATCCTTCTCCGCTAACCGCTCCTTGGGTGTTCGACACAGGCCAGGACGTGTCGCAGCTACCATTACTTCTGACTCCCATTCGACTGTGGAAGCAAAAAGTTCGGAGGCGCAGCCATCACTTTGGTTTCAAGTGTTCACGCCTTTGATGGTAGGTGACCCCAACGTTGTAAGCGTCCCCCTGCAGCGAGCTTTCAAACCTGCTGGCTGCAGCGAGCTTTCAAACCTGTTGGCTGCAGCGAGCTTTCAAACCTGCTGGCTGCAGCGAGCTTTCAAACCTGCTGGCTGCAGCGAGCTTTCAAACCTGTTGGCTGCAGCGAGCTTTCAAACCTGTTGGCTGCAGCGAGCTTTCAAACCTGCTGGCTGCAGCGAGCTTTCAAACCTGCTGGCTGCAGCGAGCTTTCAAACCTGCTGGCTGCAGCGAGCTTTCAAACCTGCTGGCTGCTGCAGCGAGCTTTCAAACCTGCTGGCTGCAGCGAGCTTTCAAACCTGCTGGCTGCAGCGAGCTTTCAAACCCGATATTGCTTGCTCGTTGTTCCACGTTTAATGTCGGTGCGCCTGTAGGAGACCGCTTGCTCTTCTACAGGCATAGATACGTAAGTCAATGGAATATGCAGGAACGTGAGGAGGAATGGCATCAAAGTGGATTCGCACCGTTGTTGTGTACCTTCTTGCATCGACACTCTCGTCGACCCTGCATGAAATATTGTCAGCCGTACTTTCCACGCAGATGCTGCGGAAGAGCCGACCGCACAGCTAGGGCTGAAAGACACAGAGGAATTCTGAGTTCATGTTCGTTCATCTGATATCGAGCACTTGTGATGATGCTATTATCGGCCACGTTTATTTGACCGCCAAATGGTTCTTCTCGTGTCGAGGATTCCATTTGGCGTATATCTCCAAAGGTGCACCCGATGATGGCAAGCCTAAGCCCTTCGACTGAGACCTAAACCATCTGATGGAAGCTCCGTTCGCTGCAGGTTGCCATAGTCGTGGCGCAGGGAAACCCGGCCCTCGCAAGCGACAAATGCGTCAATACCTGTGTGAAACAGTGCCTTAAGATTGCGCCTGGCAGTAAGGATTATTGCACGGACGCTTGCAAGGATGACTGCGCTTCTGATGGAACGGAGGAGGATTCGACAGAAGAGGCTCGGTCTTCGTTTGCCAATCCTCAGGAGGGCAACTCAGTCCTTTCGTCGGGACTGGGTCTGTTAGATAAAATGGCCGAGGCTGGAGGGTACTCAGCTCCACCTACAACTTACGAGAAGTTTAGAAATTAGAGCAGCGTACTTGCTGTGTGAAATTCCAAGGCATGCGTACTGCTGGTTACTATATGTATATGAATCTGGCCGGCATTGACTATGACTATGACTGTCCTCGTGGAATCGTTGTGGTAATGGTATTTAGAAGGCGCGCCTCCCTGAGTGTGTAGAAAATCAGGAGAGAGAGGATCTCCACTGAACTGTCTAAATTCAGTCGACATGGACTTGGGCATTCTGGATAGCTTTTTAATTCCCGCAAGATACCGGATATCCAGCAAAAGTTCTTCTCACTATCGCGGAACTGGATATACATTCTGTTGATTCCCTGCTTTTGGCCTCAATGCAGGATTCAAATATGTGCATAGTACTGCGGTGGTCAATATTCTGATTAGTTGAGATGTGAAATTGATATATTTTGGGTATCCTATCGCCTATAATCCTATTAAACACTTGCTATAATTTACAATATTTTCAATATACCTTACTTGGGCGGCAACGCCCTAAAATTTGAAAATGTTGGCCTGCGGCGCCCATCTCTCAGTGACGTGACACGCTTGCAAATATTTGGCAAAACTCCGAAAAACATCGGTGACGTGGCCTTGAAGGTGCGTGTGCGCATTCGCATTTCTTCAACGATTCAATATCGGGTTCGAAAAAACATTTCTTTGTGTAAAAATATCCGTTCCGGTCTACGCTAGCTTGGATGCTAGGCATCGGCAACCAATAGTATACCGCAACGGCGGATATTTTGCCCATGTAAAAGCAGACATTCCCGCGCCCGTATATGTCCCATCTAGGTTATCTTATGAAGTTGGTCACGCCCCAAGGAATCTGCTGTATGGGGTTTCTAAGGTAAATGTTTTTTGGCCGGACTGTGTAGGCCAATGATTGTAGGTTTGACCGCTGGACCTTTAAGGTGAAACTTCACGTTTTCCCTGGGGGTCCTGCTTGTTTTTTCCCTCCCCGGGTGTTGCCCTGCCCGTCACCATGATGCACCTCAAACCCCCCGTTTCAGCGAACTGAAGGAAACCTCTTCAGTTTGACGCTTTTTCTCACTTTTTTGTAATGTACTGTCGTCTGTACCGCGTTTGTAACATGTTGGCACTTTTCTCTCGTTTCTGGTTCGAATACCTACGCGAACGCGGGACAATAAACTTGCAAACCGCCTGTGCATGTCGATGATGAACGATGGAACGACTTCTCCCAGCCACGGTACACGCATTTTTAAACATCGCAATACATAAATATCGAAGCGCGGACATTCGCTAGCGATGGGTCGATTCTGTCGATTATACCGCGGATAACTAAATGGATAACATTATCGCACGTTTGTACTTTCTTTTAAGAAATCACGAAGTATTTTTAGGGGTATATTCGGGATATAAAGGGGCATACATGCGGACCACGAATAATATATTGTAGATATAAATATTTACATTAAAAATTCTCGGTGCGGTCCCCATGAATTCACCCTTGTTTCGCAGAACGATATTCATGAAATCGATGTCCTGAAATATGCAATCTGTCATAAATAAAATCGGCGCAGTACAACACAGTTCAAGCGGGGTGGTACAGTACAATTACGGTATTTTGCTTTCAAAACTCCGCGCGTCTGCCACGTAGGATCGAAAATGGCCAAAACATGAGTATACGACAATGTGGTACAGAATGAACACGATAGTGCAATACATCAGACGGAAGTTTCCTGGCTGAAACGGGGGTTAAGAGGCTCACCTATACTCAAGCGGACTGGAACGTGCATAACTGAATATATCGCATTCATACCTTTTATTGTCGGTTGACCGAATCAAATGGGCGCGCTCTTTCAGGCATCACGAGAGAGTTCAAAGTGCAGACCTTTCTAACCTCATTTTGGGCGTTCCGACTGATTTCGTGTTTTCAATATGACGCATTCGGTGTTGGTAGATTTTGCATTTTAATCGGACACCGTTATGAGAGGAACTCTTAGGTTTGTGTACATATGCGCATCCGCCTGTGCCAAGTTTGTCGCTCGGATGGTACGCGCCTGATTTTTGGCCGAGGCAGTTACCGTAGGCACCGCATTCTTCGCAGACGATTGGCTTCACGGTTGGCGCTGTGGCCGCGTTTTCTCATGACACGCACGTTCCAAGGTCTTGGTACCGCTAGGGGCCTATGCTGGCACAAACGTACATATCTATATTCGATACATAAACGAATTAATGAGAAGTTCATGGTTTACACCACGGAATTTCGACCATGGCCGAACTCGACAACGGCTTGTCGAACACAACCACGGGTTGGAATAGATCCCCGGAATATTCTGCCTACGTGGGAGATGGCACGTCAGCGTCGGCGTCAGCTTGTGGTTGAGTTCGACAACGGTTTGTCGAACTCAACCACGATCTCAACCACGGCATGTCATCACGATGTCAGCAGATGCCGAATTCGGTTTGCGATTTCGGTCATCACCCCGTGACGCGACGGTGTCGATGCGAAAAGAGGTAGTGAAATTTTGTCTCATCACCTCGTGCCATTCGAGTCGATCTGTGAATTTCCCAAATTAATTTTTCAATTCTACATCTGGCTGACGGAACTCGAAAAACGGTGGTTGAGTTTAACAACGAAATCTCGACCACGCCCCGGCTGCATTTTCGGTGGCAGCACAATGGACATCTCGCTAGTATAACGAAGTTTCCCGGAGTTATAATTACCTGTCACATTCGTCGAGCGTCGTTCGATCGCTCGTGATGCAGGAGTAGTAGCACCGTATGACTTGCTGTCGCCTAAACAAGAAGGTTGGATCTTGTGGTGTTTGACTGCGATAGCATACTATTGTCATGAACCGCGTGACCACGACAATCATTATATGGCAGCTCATCGTGACGAAGTGACTGGGACAGAGGAATGGTACTTGGGGCGGCGGAAGCAGAAGTTGAGGTGACTACTTCGGAAGAAGAAGTCGAAATGACGCGACGGAGGAACAACGAAATGACTCGGCGCATGAGATCAAGAAGGAGCAGTATCTGAGTAATCTAACCGATTCGCGCACAAAGAGCCAGGGAGATGAGCAACGGGACAGAGGCAGTTCAATCGACGCGACGCTCAACTGCCACCAACACTGTGTTCGCGACATTATGGCATGGCTATGCCATTACCCTCAGATTAATATTGTTTTGAGCTTCAAGCAAAATTCAAGTTGTGATAAGCTTTCACGCATCAAACCCTGAGACACGCGTTTCAGAATCAGATATTAATTTTCTTTTTGGACACACACACACACACACACACACAGGGCCCTCCGCCCGGGGCCTAACCCTCGCTGGATTGGCGGGGGACAAAGAATGGAGGGGGGAGCGTTTGCCGGCTGAGGGGTATGACCCCCCCACACGGCTAGGGTTGCGTGTGGTGTCGGTTGGTAGCGCTCGGGGTTCCCTGCTGAGGCCTTCGAGTGCAGGGTGTTGGCTGCTGCCTTCGCCGATCGGAGCCTTGGTTGTGTGTTCTCCTTCTTGTGTTGATTGTGTTGGTTGTGTTAGCGGTGGTGTCGGTTGGGTGTGGTCTGGACCCGGGCCCGTAAGGACGAATCCGCACTTCTGGTGTGGTGGCCTTCGCTTGCCGTTGCTCTCTACGGTCCAGATCCGGTCTTAGGTTTCACGCACACACGTGTGGTTCGAGTTGTGTACATATTTTGCGCCTGTGCAGGCATGGTTTCATATATTTGTTTGGGGAGCCAACAGCAGATGGATTTTGCATCAACAGCAACGGTCGAGGGTACCGGAGACCTTCGGGGCGCGGTTACTTTTGTACAGACGCGCGGTTGGCATAGAGCGCCCATCCAGGCCAACCCAGCTGACAGTCCAGTATATTGGATACATTTGTATCTGACGGATGCCTCTGCTGGCGTCAGCACCTGCCCGCCCAATCCCCCGGGTGAGAGGCAGGACTCCTAAGGCCACGGCCGGTTGCGATTCCATGGCGATGAGTTTCCGGGTGCTGTTTTTGGCTCGATTTTGGTTTTGGTTTTTCGGCTTGGTGGCAGGTGGTGAGCGTCACTGGGCGTAGTGTTCGAATGAATGAATTATGACTATGAGTTCTGATTATGAAGGTAATCGGGCGAATGAGGGGTTTGTTTATAGTGTAAATATGGAAGGGGCGGCTGGGCAGGCGGCGGACCTGGCGGTCACGGATAGTGTAAATAATGAAAGGCGTGTTGATGGTGGGAGATCGGCTGAGCAGAGTGTAGGCCCAGCGATAGCGGCGTTGCCAGTGGGCACCCTGGTGGAGGTGTATTGGCCAGGTGAGCGCAGCTGGTATGGTGGACGGTTAGGGGGGGGGGCATCTGTGGAGGGGGCGACGGTGATTGAGTACCTTGATGGGAACCCGGAGAGAGAGGAGGTGTTCCTGGAGGACAGGCCGAGAGACCCGGGTGATCATGACGGTTTCCTGTCCAGGCGGGGTGGTGGGCGGCGCGTCGGGGTGAAGACGGCTGGTGGCTGGAGCAGGGAGGCGGAGAAGGGCTTGCTTATGGGTTGGCGGCAGCTGCCTCGGGGGGATGCGGGCGCGGGTGCGGGTGGCGAAACTGAGGGGGTCAGCGGGGAGGACGGGGCCGGAGTGGATGGTCTGGCGGATGGGATGGCAGTGAGCAGCGGAGAGGGCGTGGAGGGCCCTCATCTATCACTTCGATTGGAACTGTCGGGGCGTTCGGCTGGGGTTAGCGTTGATCTTGGGAGTGGTGCTGTAGCGGTGGGACAGTCGGGTGGTGAGGAGGCCGTGGGGGTGGCGGGTGAGGGTGTCCACGGGGTAAGGTTAGGGACGAGGACGGTGGGGGCAGAGCGCGGGGCTGATGTGGCGGGTGAGGGAGGGGCTGTGGAGCCACTGAGACCATTGGGGGGTGCCTCGGGAGGGACTAGTGGGTCGGCGCAGCTCGAGGGAAGTGGCGGGCGGAAGGGGGCAGGACAGCGGGTGGGGAATGTGGTCTGCTCGGTGCCGGGGTGCTCAGTGGGGGCCCTAGGAAGCAGCCGAGCCCTGACGGAGCATTTTCGGCGGAGCCATCCTGACGCATCGGGGCTTCTGCTGTCTGCGGCGAGGCTCACGCGGTGCCCTGAGCAGAGCTGTGGACATATCCTCTCGGAGACTGGATTGCGGCAGCATCAAGGTCGGGGTGGGGGCTGTCTGGCTAGTTATGCTCAGCGTTGTGCGCCGGCTCAGGGGGGAGGCGGCAGTGGGGGCCGGGGCAATCCACGGGCGGCGGGGCGGGCGCAGGGGCAGCACGGAG
Source organism: Cymbomonas tetramitiformis (assembly GCA_001247695.2). NCBI lineage: Eukaryota > Viridiplantae > Chlorophyta > Pyramimonadophyceae > Pyramimonadales > Pyramimonadaceae > Cymbomonas > Cymbomonas tetramitiformis. The sequence continues at coordinate 8,438 of LGRX02012294.1, forward strand.
GCGAGAGCTTGGTGGGGGACCCGGATGGGCTTGGAGAGGCGGGGTGGACATGGCTGCGAGGACTGAGTGTCGACGAGTGTGCTGTGAGCGACTTCCCTTCCCTGATGGTGCCGAAGAAGTTGTGGGGACTGTTCACCGAGTGTGTGATGGTCGCGCTTCGGAGGATGCGGGTGGACACAGAGGACGTCGAGGCCTACAAGCTGTTCTTTTCACTCCCGCGCCTGGTTCTTCAGCCGGTCCAGCAAGGGGTGAAGCAGGGTGTGGCCCAGGTCATTAAGGAGCGTTGCGCCCGCTTCCTACGCGGCGAGTGGGAGGGGCTGCATGCGGAGGTGCCGGGGGATCGACGAGCTGTGGCCAGGGCGGATGAGGAACGGGTGCTGCGAGATGCTGTGCGGTTGGTGAAGGTGGGGCAGCTGGGAAAGGCAGCGAAGAGGCTGGAGTTGGCCAAGCTGGCACCAGCGACGGAGGAGACGTTGCTGAAGCTGGAGCGGTTGCACCCGGCTGGGACATGCAGGAGGCAAGATGTGGGAGAGGATCGCCGGCGGGAGCTTCGGGGGCAGGCGCTTGAGCTGGATGAGAAGACGTTCGATGATGTAATGCGTAATCTGCCGCAGGCCTCGGGACCGGGCAGCTCTCAGTGGCGGTGGGAGCATATGTGGGCAGTCCATGTCTCTGGTGGGCGAGATGCACTGTTGGAGGTGTGCAACCATCTGGCGGCAGGTCGGGCCCCGGCGGGGGTTCTGGAGTGGTTGGCAGGCCCTAGGTTAGTGGCGTTGCTGAAGGACGACCTCGGCGTCAACGTCCGGCCCATTGCGTGTGGCGAAGTTCTCCGGAAGCTAGTGGCGAAGGTCATATGCAGGCAGCGTGCGAAGGCCCTCAGGGCTCGATTTTGTGGGCGTTGACAGGATGATGACCATGGTGGACTGCGGGCGGCCCAGATTGGGGTTGTGGTGAAGGGAGGGGCGGACCTGGGGGTCCACACTGTCCAGGCGGCCCTGGATCGGCACCCGGAATGGGTCTGTGTTAAGGCAGATGCCAGGAATGCCTTCAATGCGGTGCACCGTGAGGCGATGTTTGAGGCTATCGAGCGGGACTTCCCGGAACTGTGGGCATGGACGGACCTTTGTTATGGGGTGGATGCAAACCTGGGGTTTCGGCTGGGGGGCGTTGATGGCTCGGTGATGCGATTTGTCAAGTCGAAGGAGGGCACGCAGCAGGGGGACCCTCTGGGGCCACTTTACTTGGCTGCCCCGTTGCAGGTGGTGCTGGAGCGGGTTCAGGAGGGACACCCTAGCGTGGTCATCTTTGCCTACTTGGATGATGCTTTCTTCCTGGGCCCTCCGGTTGAAGCGGCGCTCGCGTATGAGACTTATATGGAGGAGGCAGTGGCGATTGGCCTAGATATCCAGCCGGTGAAGTCGGCGGCTTTCTCGCCTGAGGGGGACGCCAGTTGCTTCGAGGTCGGGATGCCGGGTGCACGGGGGGAGCTGGACTTCATCGATGTCTTGGGGGTGCCGGTGGGGAAGGCAGAGGCGGTCAGTGTGGAGATGTTGAAGAAGGTGGAGGAGCTATGTGGCATCCTGCCCCTCTTGAACAAGCTTGGGCATGCACAGGCCCAGGGGCTCCTGCTTCGATTCTGTGCCCACCCGAGGCTGGGGTTCTGGCTGCGAGGTGTGCCGCCGGAGATGATGCGGGAGGCGGCTGAGGAGCATGATAGGAGGATGCAGGGGGCGTTGCGGGACTTGCTGCCTGGCGGGGGATTGGCGTGGCACTCCTGTGATTTTGCCACCCTTCCGCATGGGATGGGCCTGACTAAGGCGGCGAGGGTGAGCAGTGCGGCCTGGCTTGGCGGGTTTGCGCAAGTCTGGGAGGATATGCGGGAGCTCTTTCCAACAGTGACAGCGGGGACCGAGGACCTCGGGGCTGAGAGCGACTTGCCGTATGTCAATTCTTTGCAAGCGGCCATGCAGAAGGTGTCGGAGGCGATGGAGGTGATTGGGGAGGCGAGGGGAACAAATGAGCATTTGCCACCACAAGTGCCAAAGGCGGACGACGTCAAGAAGTTGAGTGATTACAGCAGGTCTCAAAAACGTGCCCAACGGGTCTATGCTGCTGTCCTCCACTCTGCGGATTGGCTTTAGCTGGCTGGGCACGTGGGGGCGTCTCGGCTCCCCTGGCTTTTCTCGGTGACCTTCAACAGTATTGGGCCTGCTTTCTTGAGGGGTGTTCCATGCTGCCCAGCCCTGGAGCTCAATTCAGCGGAATACCGGGGTGGCCCTGCGGCACATTCTTCATGCGGAGCAGCCCCTCCTTGGCCAAGTGGAGGAGTGCCCCGATTGTGGAGGAGAGCGGGATCCCACCGGGACACACTTACTGGCATGCCGGGGGGAGTGGGAACTGGGGGAGGAAATTGGTACTCTTTCATCCACCACAAACTGCAGAGGGTGCTGTTCGAGGTGGCCAAGTCTGCCTATCCCTTGGCGTCTGCATTGCACGATGACTTCGTGGGCTACCTGACCTACTCACGGAATCATTGCCCGGATGTGGCAGTGTTAGATGCGGAGGGACCGGGCCAGCATGTGCTGTTTGATGTGGCCACGGCGCGGCCGATGTCAGACGCGCACCTGGGAGCGGCCATGATGGCCCCCGGGGCGGCGGCGAAGAAGGTAGAGGAGAGCAAGGTGGCGACATACGGGGATGTCCGCCCACATCACTTCATCCCCTTTGGAGTGGAGGTGTACGGTGGGCTGGGGCCTGCGGCGTATGGATTCCTTCGGAAGACGCAGCGGCGCTTCAGGGAGCGGCGGTACATGGAGGCGAACGCGGAAGGGGAGAGCAGGTGGATGGCAATGGGGACGAGGACGAGGACGAGGACGGGGAAGCGGCACGTGGCGGGGCGGTGGGCTGGAAGGAGAAGTGGGTCCGGCTGCTTTCTTTCACACTTGCACGGGGGGTTGCAGGGCTGATCATCAGGCGGGCTGTAGGGCGGTGTCCGGCCGGAAGTGGGTGGCGTTGGGCTGGCGGAGGGCGTGTGGGAGGAGGCATGGGCCCGGACCTGGATAGGGGGAGGCGGACCGACGGGAAGGGGCGGAGAGGTCGCCACTGATGGACAGAGCGTGGGAGGACGCGTTCGAGGAGACAGACTATGCCACGCAGGATGGGTCTGGCGGTGGGATGCAGGAATCTGAGGGAACGCAGCGTGAGCGGTCTGGGCAGGCTCCCGGTGAGGCAGGCGAGGCAGGCGCGATGGCATCGAGGCTGTTGGAGAGCATGGAGGACGTGCGGCGGGAGGTGGAGCATCTGGGCACTGTGGAGGGTCAAGGAGGGGGCACCGCCGAGGCGCGATCTGGAGGGGCACGGGCAGGCATAGGCGGGCTCAGCCAGGCGGCGTCAAGTGTCGAGGATATCTTGAATGAGTGGGATGACCTTTTGTCGCCGGGCCCGGGGAGGGGGGTCTGGACTCAGGAGCAGAGTGGGGCCTCGCCGGAGCAAGCAATGGCCTTGGCTGAGGGAGGGGTGCCCACCTTGATGGGGGCGAGCAGGCGGGTGGCCGGCCTTCTTGGGGGGGTTGATGGCATGGGGGGAACTGATGACGATGACGGGGGAGATGTGGGGAGGTCCACGGGTGGAGATGACACACGCCGGGCCCCTCAGAGCCCGGGGGCCCATCCTGGCAGCGATGACCACTTACAACAGGTTGCACGGCAGCATACGGCATCTCATCAGCTTCCGTGCCCATCGGGCGAGGTTGCTGGCCGTGCCGGAACTAACAGTGAGCAGCTGTCGGGAAGGCGACGACCGGGTGGTGAACTATCGGCCACCGGGAGGGCTTGGGACACACAGGCAACTGTGGGGATGGGACCCCAAGTAGGAACAGTGCGGCGTGACAGTTACAGCGCAAGTGTGGAGCGCATTGCTCAAGTTCGCGGCCACCTCCCAAGGCAATCAGCGCAAGGGCTCCAGTCACGGGGAGTTGGTGCGGGGGGTAGAGGGCTACAGGCGCAAGTCGGTGGCGGATGCGCAAGTTTGGATGAGGGCAGCCCAGTTTATAATTCTCAGCCCCTTGGGACAGCGCTTGGGCATTCTGGCCGTGGCGTGGGTGGGCAAGCTCTCTTGAGACCAGGCTGTAGGCGGCAGCG
>LGRX02012295.1:0-17300 GCA_001247695.2 Cymbomonas tetramitiformis
CCGCCATCCTCAGCCCCGCTGCGCCTGAAGCATCAAACCTGGCCCAAGGGAGTTTTCGACCCTGCGGATCCAGAATATCACGCGTCGGTGTTCCAGGGCACTTACGAGCCAGAGTCACCCACACGCAGCGAGAACACCACCGGCGAGGCCCGCTGGCTGAATCCGGAGGAGATCTCCGAGTTCACCGCGTTGCACGGGCAGACAGTGTTCCTCGTCCAGTACCGTTGTTTCAGAGGCAGAATCGAGTTCCAGCTTGGGAAGCCCTATGCGCAACGAGGGAAGGGGGTGCACACGTGCCAACTCAGCAACAAGACACTGTACAAGTACTCCTCCGATCCTCTGCAGGGGTGGGTCAGCGAGGAGAGTGTTTGCCGCTGGGTGGGCAGTCGAAAGGCTGCACGGGTGGACTCCTGGGCACCATACGGAAGCACATGGAGCACCTTGGCGCGAGCGCGCAGCTGGTGGAGATAGCCAAGAGCCACTTGAGTGATGGTCCACGGCGAGGCACTCTGCGGGTGTTCAAGACACGAGCCAACCCCCAGGCCAAGGCCGTCTACTACCTCTTTGAAGACCGACGCTACTACCATGACAGGGGAGCCGAAGAGCTATGGTTCACCGTGGAGTACCTCTCCTCTGAGACGCGCAAGTTCGACTGCTGCGGCTGGGAGACCTGGAACAGTGTGGTCGTTATGCATCGAGAGCCATTACGCGAGGTAGTTCACGTCCCTGGTAGGGCCCACACTGCTGGCTGAAGCAGAGCGCCAGCGCCAGCGAGATGAGATACACGAACACCTGCGTAACGACTTCATGCGATGCTTGGACACGGCGGAGGAAGATGATGGTTCCCATCACGAACATGCAGGGGGTGAGGAAGAAGTCAGTGGCGCCTCACACTGGACACCTACGTCGCCACAGACAGAGAGTTCCTCTGAGGAAGAGGAAGTGGAGGTCACTAGCGAGAACTTTGCTGGTCTTGCCGCTGATCTGGCACAAGCGCGCGCCGAGGGCGCGGCGAGCGCCATCACCATAGCGGCGCTTGAAGAATCCATAAGAATCCGCACGGAGATCATCAGGGGGTACGAGGAGCGACCTCGCGTTGCCCGCGTAACTGCGAGGATGAGCACGCTAGGGGCTGACTGCCCTGGGCTTGATGGTCGTGGTGGTGCGAGAGCGGCGCCTACGAGGGAACACCACCCTGGCCATGCTCTCAGCGGGACGCAGCACAGGGGCTTCGAGTGCAACATGGCACAGCGGTCCGAGCACCAGTCAGTCAACGACATTCTGAGGTCTCCGACGCATTCTGTCTGCACGCAGCGGACTGAAGCTCTGCCTCCGGCTGCGCCAGAACAGGAGGCCACTTCGCTCGTGCCATCGCCGACCCGGGGCTCCACAGCGCCCAGCAGCCCAGAGTGGTCCAGTGGCCGTGTCGCGCGCGTCGACGCCCGACGTGATGGCCATCTCGCGACGAGCCCGCCGAGCTTGACCGCGAGGCCCGTGCAGCAGCGTTCGCCACGGGCTGGACAGCGCAGGAGGAGGTCTCCGAGCCCCAGGAGGGGGGTCCAGCAACATGGAGCAGCTCGCAGCCAGCATGCGGGCAGGAGCGCGCCGCGCACTTCCTATGAGCGCCTGAGTTATGATGAACGCTGGGAGGAGAGAAGAAGAGAGAGCGCACTGGGGCCTTTTCAAGGGGGCACCGGGCCGGCTGCAGCCCGGCACGCCCGCTACTGAGAAGCAGCCCCGGCGCGCAGCCGGGCACACAGCCCGCCGGTGAACGGTGGGCGAAGCGCACGCAGGTGTGCTTCCTGATCGTGGGGGTGTCCGCACGCTTGCAATGGCCGCAGCTGCCTCACTCTGCAGTAATGGTCATATGGATGACCATGGAGGTGTCCAGATGCCTTGGTGAGATGGTTGCCATCTGGGCGTGCCGCACTGATGTGCTCCGCAGAGTCGTGGCGCGCGCGTCGTGGGCCGGACGTACCGCGTCGCTCGGGCCATGGACACATCATCGTGTACATCTGCGTGTGCTGCTGGAACTTGCTAGGCACCTCCTGTTGCTGGTCGTGGGGACCTTTGAGGTGACTGGGTTCCACCATGTCTATCGCGGGCTGTGGTACGTGCCATTGTTACGGTTTGGGCTCGCCATGCTCGCCGTGAACTTCACACACATGGTCAATACTCTGGGGGGCATCTTGGTGGTCGTCGCCCACGTGGTGCGCCATGGGTTGCCAGGCTCCTGCTTGGTTTGCGACAGAGGCGCGTTCACTGCGCTTGGCGCGCAAGTGGGCCGTGCGCTGGCGATCGCCCAGCGAATCACAGCGGCGGGACCGGCCACGTTGGCAGCTGTCCCTCGTCGCGTGCAGAAGCCGCGTTTTGCCGCCCGGCTGCAGCGCCTGCGGCTCGCGGCCGCTTGCTACCAGGTGGCCCACTGCGTTTATGTGGCGTCGGTCTTGGCGCTGGTGATCTACGTGTCTGCGGGAGGAGGCCTGGGCCGTATGCAGGGGGGGTGGAGGATGCTGACTTGCATACTGACCCTTCGCCCTCCAGTCAAACCAGTGGGGACCAGCAGAATTTTAAAACTTTTGTTGTTGCTCGTGGTGGCCGCTTGGGTGGCCGCTGTGGCCCCCAGGGAGCTTCAGGGTATGCCTGCAGTGGGCCCGTGCCCGAACTCGCTGTGCAGACCTTCCAGGACCGCCTGGGAGGACCAGAGGTCCTCGCGCCAATGGGACACCGGGTGGGAGGCCATGGTCGCAGAGCGAGACGAGGTGCTTCCGCACACGGTGCTGGATACGTTGCAGCCTGGGGGCACAACCAGGGTCACCAAAGACGAGGCAGCGTGGCTGGACACCGAGCTCAATGCCACCTTTGGAGGGCATCCCGAGTTCACTGAGGAGAATTGGGAGGAGATGCGCAACGTGGTGAGGAGATGCAGCTATTGCTTCGCCAACAAGCCGCAGGACATCAAAGGCTACCATGGAGGAGCAGCGCATGCAACCTTCGCCATCCCGTTCAAGGACGAGACTAAGGTGGCCTACCAGCGACCGAGGAAATACAGCCCAGGGGAACAGGAGATCATCGACCTGCACTGCAAGGAGCTGTTGGAATATGGCTTCATCGAGCCGGCTTCGCAGCACTGCAGGCACGCCAGCAACGTGGTGGTCGCATGGAAGAAGGACCACGACACCGGACAGTGGACCTCGACGAGATTCTGCGTCGACCTCCGCAACACGAACCGGCTGTCACTGAAGGACAACACGCTGCCTCACCGTCCAGAAGAGCTCTACCAGCGCGTGGCCAAGGCCAAGTTCAAGACTACTCTGGACGCGACCAAGGCGTTCCACCAGATCCCTATGACCACCGAGGAGGATAGGGACAAGACAGCGTTCTGGTGGGGCAATCAGCTCTATCGTTACACTTCCATGCCATTCGGAGCAGCTGGAGCGACCGCTGCCTTCATCAGAATCATGGACTACGAGTTGCGTCACCTGCAGCACTGTACGGTGGCGTACGTCGATGACGTGTGCATATACTCAGACACCGCTGAGCAGCACATCAAGGATGTAGAAGCTGTGCTTCGCACCTTGGGGGATGCAGGGATCCGCTTACATTCGGGCAAGTCGACCTTTGGGTCAGCCACCGTGGACTTCTTGGGCTACCGCATTGGTTACAACACCATTGGTGCGCAGGACATCAAGTGCAAAGCCATCCAAGAGCTGCCCAAGCCCGAGGACAAGACTGGGGTACGCTCCATCCTTGGACTCATGAACTACTACAAGGGCTTGGTGGGGGAGCCCATGGGACCCAACTACTCAGAGATGGCACGACCACTGAACGACCTGCTCAGGAAGGATGTGTTGGACATCAAGGAAGCTTGGGGGAAGGAGCAGGACCAGGCATTGCAGGCCCTGAAGGACGCCCTATGTTCGGGGAGATGTTTGAAGCCCATCGATTATAGCAAGCCCATTTCCCTCTACACGGACTGGAGCAACCATGGCATTGGTGCAGTGCTGGGTCAGAAGGACGAGAACGGCGTAGAACACATCTGCGTGGTGATCAGTCGCTCGCTGTCGAAAACTGAGAGGCAGTACGCGAGTTTCCAGGGTGAGATGCTGGCAGTGGTGTGGACGATTCGCACGTTACGCCAGTACTTGCACGGGATCCACTTCACGCTGGTAACCGACCACTCGCCGCTCACGACTCTCATGGAGAAGGGGGACCTGCAGGGCCAACATCTGCGCTGGGCCATTAGCCTTCAGGAGTTTGAGTTCACGGTCCAGTACCGACCAGGTCCGAAGAATGAGAACGCGGACGTGCCATCCAGGTACCCGCTACCCAGCACCGCAGACGAGACCGGTGCCCGCTTGGACCGAGAAGGGGACCACGCCAGGGAAGCGGGGCGTGCCGAGAGGCTAACGCGCTGCTTCGCAGACACCATCTGCTTGGAAGTGACCAGGGAGCCACCACTTGGTTCAGAAGTGAGCCCAGAGGCACAGGTGGCCAACTACTGCGAGAACATGGTCAGGGAGCAGTTGGGGACCAGCGCAGTGCATCGGCTATTTGCGACGTGCACTACCAAGAAGAGCTGGAGTGCAACAAGGGGGTCATGTTTGACACTGACCACCCGGATGTGGCCAGGTGCTCGGGCAGGCTGACACGAGTCGCCTGGGAGGCCCTCAGCCAGATCCGGCCAATCAGGGGTATGCATTCTGGAGGCTCCCCAGCGATATACAGCGACGAGACTATGGAGGGTGGCAAGCTCAAAGTGCCAAAGAAGATCGACACGAGAGTGATTGACAAGAGCTTCTTTCAGGAGGCCAGACAAGAAGGTGTGGTCTGCTATGAGCCGTGTGGGGGCTTGTGTGCTGGACTAGAGATGCTCCTGCGCTGTGGAGTCAAGGTCAACAAGTACCTCTACCAGGACATCTCGAAGTCCAGCCAGGCGGTAGCCAGGGCCAGGTGCATGGCACTCAGCCGCCGTCATCCCGACTTGTTTCGGACAGAGGCAGCTCATCTAGAACAGCTGCCCAGCAACATCGAAGACACCAGTCTCATGGACCTCGTGCATGCAGGGGCATTGGGTGGAGAACAATGGGTCATGGTATGTGGATATCCATGCCAGGACCTGTCACCAGCTGGCAAGCTGGCTGGTTTGGAGGGCAGGCACAGCAGACTGTTCTACCAGGCAGTGCGAATCCTTTCTACGCTACAGCAGATACAGCCCCAGCGGCCGCCAGCATATGTGCTAGAGAACGTTTCCCCGTTGTCACACAGGGAGAACTCGAAGATCAGGAAGGAAGTGTTTCCCATCATCAACAGCGTGGTGGGCCAGCCAGTATCCTTCGACGCAGCACGCGCGGGATCATACGCGCATCGTCTACGAGCATACTGGAGCAATCTATTTCAGAATCAGCAGTTCAATCTGGTGATGGAGGGGGTGGACAGACCACCAGACAGATACGTACGCGATATCCTACAGCGAGGCTGGAGGCCACGCAGGGTCGTCACTGGAGACAGGAAGCCTCACTACACCGCTAACGTGGTGGGAGAGCCTATGAGAGTGTTGCCAACCATCTTGGCGACACAGAACTCTCGCGCCTTTCGCGCACCTCGCGCAGGCACGGTGGTAAGGAAAGAAGATGGTGAAGAAATGGGGGAGACCAGAGAGGTCAACCTAGATGAGAAGGCTGTTGCCATGGGGTACAGCGCGAGTGAGCTGCGCATGGCGCACGGCATGAAGGACGAAGAGTTGGCAGGAGTGCTGGGCCTTGCCATGGACCGGAGAGCAATGGAGCTATTGTATGCAATTGCCGAGGTCAGCACGACCAAACTGCCGAAGAGCGAGGAGAGCGAGGAGGGGGAGCATGGCACGTTAACTGCTATCCCCATTGTAAAGTCCTCAAAGATGGCTTGCGCTTCCGAGGACACAACTGAGCCAGTGCGAGCGCAACTAGCCGAGTGGGTCACCAGCTCCAACGACTACACCCAGCAAGTCGCACGGTGTCTTAGCCATCAGGACTGGGAAGAGCGGCTGCAACACATGTGCAGCCAGGGGCAGAAGGGCACTCAAGGGCTCGGCACCGCCAACGCCATCCCACGTCGCAGACAGTGGAAGCTTGCTTCCATGAAGCTCGCGGGCTACGAGGCGCGCCATCGCCAGGCCTTTTCAAGACCTGGGGTCAAGCCAGCAGGGACAAGCTCAGCCCCAGAATGGGCGCCAGTGGCGAAGGAGAAAGAGATGAGGCTGCCTAGGCTGTCTGACACTACGAGAATGGTCGCCATGCTGGCCAGTGTAACCCACCAGGAGTCACTTCGAGAGAAGCACCCTGACATACACGAGGACGAGCTGTGCCTCGCGTGGATAAAGGCAGGAGGAAGAGTGGAGGTGCCCAATGAGGAGTACCACAGAGTGAGGAAGAGAGCAGCACGTCACCGTTGGGACGAGCTCACGGGCGAGTTATACATGGTCACCGTCAGTGGCAAGTAAGGAGCTTCTGGTGCCCAAGCCCTGTGACCGGATTCAGCTGGTGCGTGAGCACCATGAGAGGACTGGCCATTGGTTGGGGCATCAGGCGGACGCTTAACTCGTTGTGGCAACGCCATTACTGGGTGGGCATGAAACAGGATGTACGAGCAGTGGTCACTCAGTGTCAGACTTGTCAGAGGGTGAAGACCCACTATGCACGGGAGGAGGCGATGCTCACGCCGCTGGAAATCAAGTCCTTCATGTACCGCTGGTCTTTGGACTTAGCCTGGCCCACGAAGCGCATCACGAAGGCTAGGAACCAACGCGTCTTGGTCATGATCGAACACTATACGCGGTTCGTCGTGTGCGTTCCAATTCCTGACAAGGAGGCCGCCACCATCGCCAGTGCGTTTCGCAATCACGTGCTATCCGTGTTTGGGGCGCCAGCAGAATGCCTCGTGGATGGGGGTACGGAGTTTGAGGGCGAGTTCGCCACACTATGCAGGCAGTGTCTCATTGACCGGAGAGTGACATCGCCGAGTTCCCCAGAGAGCAATGGCTTGACTGAGCGGGTGGTGCGCACTCTCAAGTTTTGCTTCAAGAAGATGGCCCTCGACAAGGGCCTGGACTTCGAGTGGGACGAGATGCTTTGGTCACTAGTGCTTAGCTACAATGCAGCTAAGCAGCAGTCGACTGGAGTGGCGCCATTCACCCTGTTGTTCGCTCAGGAAGCCACTGTGCCACCAGACCTTCGCACCCGACCCGAGTTGGACTTTGAGAAGCAGGAGGAGAGGACACTGGCTGAGGACTTGCTGCAGCGAGCAGCCATCGTGAAAAAGCTCATGGTGCACGCAGGGTGCAACCTGGAGATCGCTCAACACCGCGACACCTTGCGGTATGAGCACCGGAGGAGTGGCAGCTACGAGCCGAAGCCGCATCAGTTCAAGGCGGGCGATTTTGTGTACATACGGCAGCAGCCGCGCTCTGGCATGGAGGTGGCCACCAAGCCAGCCATCCTAAAGATAGTTAAGGTGCAGAGAGATGGGGTGGTGGTGTTGGAGGACAGCACGAAGTTGCGGGAGAAGAGCACAGTGCAGAACATTGCACCGTGTCACCTGCAGGTGAAAGACCAGTATGACTGCAGTGCAGCCATCCCCAGCAAGCACCTCGCGTGTGAGAGGTGCATGAGGGCAGATGGGGAGGCAGCGATGTTGTTGTGTGACACCTGTAATCGTGGCTATCACACGTGGTGTCTGGAGCCAGCGCTGGATGGAGTACCTGAAGGAGAGTGGCAATGTCCCAAATGCTTGGGTGGCACGGTGGTGGCAGCTGCCGCTGAGGTGAGCGCGTCGATCGTGGAGAAGATGGCTGCCGTGGAGCTGCAGCTGAGAGAGAAGTTGGGCTCAGATGTGGTGTTGTTGCCTGCAGACGTGGGTCCACATCGTGCGGTGAAACTGGGGCGTGAAGACCCATGGCAGGCACTCACGTCGCGACAGATGCTCAGGAAAGAAGGGAGCATGGGGGATCTCCCTGACAGAGTAGCCTGGGGGAACCAGGAGGAGCTCAGCAGCGTAATTACAGACGTGATGCCAGGACTCTGGCATGAGGGCCATCGCACCATCTTGAGCAGAAAGTGTGCAGAGCAGCACACTCGCGCAAGAAACCTTCGCAAGATGGCTACGGTGCAGGCCATGAGTCCAGAGGAGGTGCAGAAGAGGGGGGATGTTACGCAGTTGAGCAGAGCCCAGGTGAAAATTGCCAGTCAACTAAACTGGGGCTTAGAGCTGGTAGGTGATGACGGTTCCCCAGGAGGTCAGGCGCCTGGCGCACGAGGTGACTTGGGAAAAGATCACACAGGTCTGGGATCCATGGGCTGGCACAGGTGTCATTGGCAAAGTTATGTCACTGGAATGGCCTCACCTGAAGTTTATGAATAACGATTGGAACCCACAGCTAAAATGGCACGAGGCCCTTAACGCCTTGCAGCCGGGCAACTATCGCGCCTGGAAGGAGAAGTATGGGGTGTGTGACGCAGTGGTGACCTCACCCTGGTTTGCAGTGCTGGATATTGCGTTACCATTGGCAGTGCTGGCCAGCCGAGTGGTGGCTTGTATTCATGTGCCATCGCACTACATGACAGATATGACAGAGAGCAGGGCACAGTACTTTCGTAAGTTGTGTCACGCTGGGCGCTTACATGTGATTGGACACTTAGAGCATGGACCTATTGGCAGAAGATGCATGTGGGTCATGGTGTTTCGGAATCCCCTGACGCGGGCTAGAATGCTACGAGGAGGAGAAGCTTCTGGAGTGGGTATGTTTACCTTCAGCATGGGCAAGTTCGCGCTGGATGGTGCTACGACAGAAGACGCAGAGCAAGCTCTTATTTAATGTCTGTGCTGCCGGTGACAGCTACAGATGGGGGATGTTGAGAAAAAGAGCTTGCATAAGTGTGAAAAGGAAAGAAGATATCAAAAATTTTGAAAATTTGTGCAGGTACAGTAGGAAGTCAGCTGTGCGAACATATAAGACAAGATGAACAGAGCCGAGCTAGTATTATAGAAGTGCTGACAATAAGTAAGACTGTTTAGTAGTAGGGCTAGAGAGTTATGCTTTGTGTGGACGCTTCGTGCATAAGTTCGCGACAGCTGTCACAAACCACGGCTTATCGTGTACCTTAGCCGGGTTGTGACACTTGCTGTAGCAGTCTCTGTGACGAACATATGTCACGCGCAGTACGGTACGCGTGAGGAGTTATGACAGTGAAGAGATACGGAAAGATAAGCGGGTGTTACACTTGTTCAGAGATAGTGAGAATAAGTAGGGCGGCGTGGAAGTGTGAGGCAGACGCTCATTTTTGTTTTGCCTTTGTAACAGTGATTCCGAAAATAGCAAGGACTCGCTTAGACCGCGAAAACAGCAGTGTTATGATATGATTTATAAGATATGGCATTCTTCTGCTTGTAAAAGAGATACTTTTGTGGAACTTGCTCGTGTGCGATAGTGTCAGAACTGTAATTAACAGTCTTTTTCATGTTGAGAAAAAGAGCTTGCATAAGTGTGAAAAGGAAAGAAGATATCAAAAATTTTGAAAATTTGTGCAGGTACAGTAGGAAGTCAGCTGTGCGAACATATAAGACAAGATGAACAGAGCCGAGCTAGTATTATAGAAGTGCTGACAATAAGTAAGACTGTTTAGTAGTAGGGCTAGAGAGTTATGCTTTGTGTGGACGCTTCGTGCATAAGTTCGCGACAACAAGAGGAAATAAATGAGATGATCAAACAAGCTACCGTAGGAGACCCAAGAATGATAATAGAAGGCAGAAACACAAGGGGAGGCACCCTTAGAGCCTCCGAAATCTTCCCCTTAGCAGAAATAGACAAAGACTTAACAGCCTCCAGACCGCTTGCTGCTCTTCCAGAGGCTAGCGTGTACAGACTATCAAATACCAGGAAAGGTACTGTAGCAATAGCCGCCGCACCCATCGGCATAAACAACAATGGGTATCACAACTTCCAAGACCTTCAGTACATCAAAAAGAAAGAATTCTGGAAGTTAGTTGAGTGGCATAGGCTAACAACTGATACACCCCAGACATCGATCAGTAATTACACACAACGGGCCAATGATATCCACTCAGCACTTATAGCATGTAATACTGAGCCGGGTGACCCGAAGAATTGTTATGCAATAAGGAGAGACTTGTTAGACATCATTATAGATGAGAGTGGCTACTGCCCGGTGGTATGGTACTGTCACAAGTACCAAAATGTATGCTTTATTATGGGCACTAGATGGGGTGTATGAGTCCCATGAAGGTTTTGAAAAATCATTTAGGACCCTTTTGAATTGTTATTGATGCTGAAATGTACTCTCGTGAACTTTAGGTATGTGTATGTGCGGTGTGCTTTTGGGGGGTGTAACGCCATAAAATTAATTAAATTTTCTGGTACTGTCACAAGTACCAAGCGCGCGGTGACTTAAAAGGGCACGCTATGTGGCCACGAGGTGGCATGCATGATGTCAAATTTCATTATTGGGATGTATCCTAAGTGGTCGTCATGCGTTGTGCCATTTGAACGTCTTTAACGCCAGTATTGGGATTCGATAACACCCAAGGGTGTGATAAAATGGCCTCTCAGCATTTTTTGTAGTAATATCGGGAGCGGTTTCGTACTTAAGTTCCATGTGTAGAGTCCAAGTACGGCAACTTCTCATGCATGTAAAGGTCTTGAAAAATCGATATATGGGTTTACTTTTGATGTCATAAACGCTGGTGAGGCGATCCGACGTTATAATATACTTATTTCGTAGCTTTAGTGCCACGACTAGGCTCCAAAATCGACGATAGCCCTCATACTTAAGGAATCTTGAGTTGGGCCATTTGGTGGAGATGGGATGTTTAGCATGTCGCAGTTTCAGCGACGGGCAGTATGCCAACTGCCCCATGCTCACATCCATCATTGGCCATGTTATACAGCTTCAATTTGAGCCATCGCTGGGTTGAATAGAATCCCAAGTCTGTTCAAAAAGAAATCCGAAAGTAGCGCCATGATTTCGAAGACAAGTGAGACACCATTGTGTAACACAAAACTCCACCTTGTTGGCAATATGCATCCACTGGGAGGGCTACACGTAACCTATGGACCAATGGGGCATAATACAACTCAGTTTGGGTCGTTAAGGTAATGGTATATCATGGATATCACCATCAGGATGGAGGAGGACATCAAAAAAAATTCTAGCGTTTTGGTACTTGTGATAGTACCAGATTCGATTCTGGTACTATGACTAGTACCACTGGGCAGTAGCCAAGAGAGTCCTGGGAAAGGACGGATGTGAGCTTTTCTGCAACCCTGTAAACTCACACCCTGGAATTAAATCAAGGAGGTGCATTCCCACGGCAGCAATGAAAGAGGCGCTGAGACCCTTTTGCCACAAAGGAAAAATAGGATGGGATGGACTCGCAAGAGATGCATATATCAATAGTGTTACTGGAAAAGGAAAAAAGGTCTATGGAAACCCACCATTTGATGGTGTGTCCTTAAAGAAGCATCTGCTGTTATGCAGACACTGTCCCGAGGCTTAGAGGCGGCCAGGACTTCAGAAGGATTCGAAGGAATTTGGATCCTGCCACTATCTCCAAAGAACCTCAAAAAGTGGACAGGGAAAGGTTTTAAGTTAATCTTCAAATACCCAAGGGGGACCATACCGTTCATCCCACATGACTACTGGTCAGGTAAAGGACCCTACACAATGCCAGGGGAGGGATGTTACAAAGATAAGTACTCAGATGTGGTCATAATGTCCATAGATAGTGAGAGCATGGGATGCCCTGTCAGCAAGAAACTTGATAATGAAAAACTGCAATACAAGCTGCTTCAATGGTTCATGAATGTAGTCCCGCATAAAAAGATTACCCCCAAATTGCTCAAAGAAACGGGCCTGCATCCGGATATGATTGAGCAAGCCCTTAGTGAGAGAGATTGTCTGTTGCCACCCCGATTATGCCCGTGGGTTGGGGGCAGGAATAATGTGGAGCAACAAAGCCAATACCCCGGAGCACACTTGGACGGGGAGCACAGGAATGCAGGAGGAACCCCCTTCCTTAATGCAGTGGAGTGGCCGGAGGAACTGCCCTCATGGGATATTTACCAGAAGGCTTCGGCAAGGTGCTCAAAGGGATCGGGGTCCCACACCGTGGGGTAAAGACACTTTTGAAAAAACTGTCCAGGATGTGTAGGCGTCATGCAAGGGAAAGATGCATACTACATGAAACGGGAGTCCTGCCTGAGAGTGGCACCATAGATGAAGCACCCAGCATTCAGGAACTCTGCACGAAGAATAGAAAAGAATCCGAGGTTGTAAAGGTCGCAAGGGAAGTGCTAGGCAGCTATGTGAACCCCCACCCTCCCCCCAGCCCCCAAGGGGCTGGGGCCCCGTAGGGCCCCGGCCCTGCGGGGGCACCACCAGCCCAGGGGCCGGAGCACCCCTGGGTTTTTCACTTCGTCACCACCGCCGCCCACTCCGCCTCCATCTCCATCGTGCATCAGCTCCACGACTTGCTGATGTTTTTTCCGACGTTGGTGGCAGACACGTTCACATTAGTGCCTTGTCACCCATGCTTCCATGCTTTGTGGAATGCTTCCTGCCTTTGCAGACTGTCATGTATGAGGGGAACAAACTCGAGTAGATCGTTCCGAAGGCGTTGCCTTACGTACTCATCGACGTAAATGTTTTATTATTATTATTATTTATTGATGTTCGGTTTTCATCGCCAAACGCCTGTGTGGGCGAGTGAATTAAGCGGGTGTGCGGGTGTGCGAGGGGTGTGGGATGCGGCAGGTACCTTGATCGAAGCCACAAGTGGAGCGCGATGGAGGCAGAGGTGGCGCAACGGTACAGGCGCCTCGGGTGGCCCCCCCGTATGGGATTTCATGGTAGAATTTTCGAACGCCGCACGTCGAGCGCGCGATCGGCAAAGGCTAAATTTCCTTTCTGAACTTCTGCGCCACAGTTAAGAAATATTAGACAGTCGCACACCGCACGGAAACCCATGAAAATTCGTGCTGGAGATATATACTGCTGATATATCATGAAGCTAATGATGCGCAAGCATGTATATGCATGCTGTTAGCCTCCCTGCTGAAGCGCATAGCGTGGGGTAACTCCGGGCGGGTCACAATTCAGCAATTCCGAAGATTCCGAGTGCCAAAAGTTTTTCGAAACGAACCCAAAAATTTTCATTAACTCCTTGCATCGAACTCCATCGTTCTCTAGGGCAACGGAATCTTGCTCAGCACCCTCGATAACCTGGGTAGCCGTTGAGAAACCCGTGTTCCGCGATGTTCCATCAAGGCCCTTTTAGTGTTCTTTCAATTCGTTCGATAGGACACTACCGCTCCAAAGCGGTCGGGATGATCGGAATTTCGCACATATCCTTGAACTAAACGTATTCAAGGATATGCGCTACAGTCTGCAGTAGTTGTAACCACGTTTGCCCGTGTTTACAAGTATTGAAAAGCAAAAATTGGATTCCGTCACTCGCGGGATAGGCGGGTTCCGCCCATCCGCAAGCGATGAAAGCAACAAATGAGGCTATGGGACAAACCATAGTCCGGTTTAACAATAAATTGTGTTCCAGGACACCCATATGCACAATATATAAGCCTTACTTACCTCAGAAATAGCATGGATCAGCGGCCAGCAAAATTAGCCAATTTCGGGAAAACCCTAGGTCTGGACAAGGCTTGGTCAACGCTAAAATCGATCGGGTCAACGCACACTGCTAATGATCCAGGGGTCTAAATCCAATTCTGAGACCACATTTTCAGACTAGCGTACCCCACTCTATATCCATAGCCGCGAGGAAAATGTCATCTGAGAATGTCGACCTCGACCATGCAATCTCATACCCCGGAGAGCCGGGGGGGTCGCCGGGGCGCAGGCGAGGCAGGGGAGCTGATCAGTGACACGTCATTAGCATTTATGCTCCTCAGGATATTTTTCATATAAATATTATTGAATATTATTCATATAAATATTTTAAAATATTTCTGAATATTTTTATATTTTTATATTTTACTTTTTCATGTTTAAATTTAAATAAGCGGCGACTTGACAAGAACCCTTGTCCGCAGACGTGTCATCCGAGGTGGACCAACCAGAGTACTCCATTTTTAGCAACGCAAGACAAGTGTGACACAGTTGTGTAACACAGTTTGTCCTCCGCCCCCCGTATATGTTGTACATGAACATGTGCATGCATGCATATGCGAGAAGGATTGCATTAGGTACACGCATTTATATGAAATGGCTCGACTGATCTGCATTACTCGTCTGCATTACTCGTGTCCTCGTAGCAACACTTGCAGAGTTCAGGTCCCATACCGATACCCAATGTCATTTTATTTTGACTTTATTGTCTTCCACTATTTTAGACTGGCGAATTCAACGACAAGCTACCAAATACTGTGAAAACGTAGTGGATTGTTCGTTACTCTTGCGCGACATACACAAACCGCTTCATCTCATCTTCCTCCACTAGCATTCACATCGGGAATCTGTGTGTGCTGGCTAGCATTTGATAACGCGTCAGGTGCACAGGCTGCGAGCGTGCGTGCTCTTGCAATATCTCTCCAGTTGTGACACTTGAGCAACAGTAGAGAGATGGAGGTGCTACCGCGAGCTTCTCAGTTTGGTGCAAATCTGGACAGCTCTGGAGGAATGTAAGCTGGGCTACTTCATATGGACCCTGCGTTTTCACCGCTTGACCCCGCGACCAAGGAGGAGCGCTTTGCGAGTGGCTCGAATAGGTGCGAACGGAGGTGCAAGGATGTGGCTCGAGCAGCACATTCGTGCACCACTATAATTAATTGTGTAAGCTACACACATCACACACGAGTTTCAAGCAGCACCATTCCTGCGCCACCGCAAAGTGCACTGGTTTGCTGAACAACTGAGAGATTCTGGTTTTCTTTTGCGCTGTTCACACCCCGCGCGCGTCCGTGTGCTCAACTCGAGGTCGGCTCCGAGAACATGCCGTGCCGCCTGTTTGCACTTGCCGGTCACTTCAACTTTTCGCCTCCTCGTCTCGCCTCGCCTCGCCTTCTCCCCGCCTCGCCTTCTCCTCGTTTGCAGCATCATCTCGTGCAACCTCGGCACTGACCTGGCAATTTCACCGCTGTTTTTGCCTGACGGTGGTTCTCGTCTGGTCACGCAGTTTGCCGGATGAGCTGCTCCTCGGCTTCTCCTTCGACTTCGTGGCGGCCGAGTTCGGAGCCACGCAAGGCGAACACAAGGTGCTGATACGCGCGCCTAACTCTCCGCCCCTTGCACCTGTGACCGGGGTCTCGAGTTACGACACTTAAACCTCTTCAGCCGCCTTGGCTCTTGGGACCTGGATCTTGAGACGCAGCACTTCACCCCGTACACCCACCCAAGGCACTTACGACTTGGGCCCTGAGATGCAGCACGTCCCTGCATGACTCTAGTTGTGACCTGGGTCTGGCATTGCATCACTTAATCGCTCTATACCATTTATGGTAATTGCTTCTCGGGCCTGAACATGCAATACATTACGCCTCAGCCTACACATGGCACATGCATCCACGGCCTGGAGAAGGACCATGTATGTCATCACGCCCCCGCCCCCCTGGCACTCGGGACCTTGGCCCAGAGACGCAGCACTTCACCCTGTTCACTGCGCTCAATGCACTTGCGACTTGGGTCTGTAGATGCAGCACTTCAACGTCCCTACCCCTGATCCCGTCCCTATCCCATGGCGCCACTTACTCGCACCTTAAGCATGCAGCACTTCAACGCCCCTACCCCTGATCCCGTCCCTTTCCCATGGCGCCACTCACTCGCACCTTGAGTTTGCAGCATTTCATCAGGCATCAACTACACTTTTGACATCTATTTCTTTTCCCCGTTCAAGCAGTGGAAATTCACTGCTTGAAGGGCAGAGCACCGGCCGCTCCGACAGAGCACTGGCCGCGGGGTGTTTACTTCTCGTCCGACTTTGTTGCCCACTCCTTGGCATCCTGAGTGCTGGTGGGATGAACAATGCCAACCACAGCTGGATCAAAGGACAATTTCCTCACCACAAAAAACAAATGAAAGGAACGTATCGATCCTGAAGCACAGGAGCTGGATCGGGGGCCTGTGTGCGCCGCCCGCCTGAGCCGGGAAGCTGGAGTGGGGACCTGTTGGCATTCCTCCCGAATCCGGGGAGCTGGAAGTCCACCTGACACTGTTTCAAATCGAAGTGGACTCGACACTGTTTCAAATCGAAGTGGACTCGACACTGTTTCAAATCGAAGTGGACTCGACACTGTTTCAAGTCGAAGTGGACTCGACACTGTTTCAAGTCGAAGGGGACTCGACACTGTTTCAAGTCGATTTTGAATCATTTGAAGGACCCGCAGGGAGGTCTGCAACATGCGCCGCCTCGCTGGCTAATCCGCGGGGCGTGGGGACGGGTGGCTGTTGGGGGCTTATCGCAGAGCCCGTCCCTCGACGAGTTCCGCACGAAGATCGAAGAGGTGACAGCATATGATGTCACTCACCAGCTCCCCGATACCTGCACGCGGTCACACACACTATCACACGCCTTTCCTTGTCGCCGGCTTGATCAACTTTCACAGACACGCGGTGTCTGTGCTGCCACTGTTTTAGGCATGGCCTCAAAAGTATGGAGCACCAGTCTCGCAAATGCCATTCAGCGCCACATTCCAGCCGCAGCGATTGAGAAACTGCCTCCTTCCGCCTGCAGCATGTGAGAAGCTGCCCACTTCCGGCAAACGTGGCTGCAAGAAGCCACCTTTCCGGCCGCAGTGACTGAGAAGCTGCCCATTTCCGGCAAACGTGGCTGCAAGAAGCCACCTTTTCGGCCGCATTGACTGAGAAGCTGCCTCTCTCCTTCCCCAGCGCCGCCAAAGTCACCTCCTTCTGGCCGCTGCTCCCCGAAGCTGCCTCCATCCATTCCGCCAGTCGATCGGGGTGGGGAGAGAGAGAGAGGCCAGAGTGGGTTCCGAGATGAAGCATCTTGGATCCCAGATCCTTCTCACCACTGAAATCTCACCACTGAAATCTCACCACTACCACGTGCTCGATGCTTCTGCATGAATAGAACAGCGGTGCCACCCCTTGGCTCGGCTAAACCGCTCATCGATCTGCAGAGAAGGCCGCTTTGTGCACACGCGTTCGATGGGCTGTCCTTGAATTGTCAATCCCATGGGCATCTGGCAATGCGAGCGGCTCTCCACGCCGCGCGCTGCTTATATCAGCACAGAGTCTGCTGTTGGTGACACCTGCGGCCAAGGAACTTATATCAGC
>LGRX02012296.1:0-23399 GCA_001247695.2 Cymbomonas tetramitiformis
AGGCCTCAAGGGCAATGCAGCGCCCGATATCGAGGGAGAGACCTCAAGGGCAATGCAGCGCCCGATATCGAGGGAGAGGCCTCAAGGGCAATGCAGCGCCCGATATCGAGGGAGAGGCCTCAAGGGCAATGCAGCGCCCGATATCGAGGGAGAGACCTCAAGGGCAATGCAGCGCCCGATATCGAGGGAGAGGCCTCAAGGGCAATGCAGCGCCCGATATCGAGGGAGAGGCCTCAAGGGCAATGCAGCGCCCGATATCGTGGGAGAGGCCTCAAGGGCAATGCAGCGCCCGATATCTCGAGGGAGAGGAGAGGCCTCAAGGGCAATGCAGCGCGCAATATCGAGGGAGAGGCCTCAAGGGCAATGCAGCGCCCGATATCGAGGGAGAGGCCTCAAGGGCCTTGCAGCGCCCGATATGGAAATGCTGAAGTGTGGTTCATTGAGCTGTGAAGTTTTAAGGGAAAGTGATTACGCACAAATCGGTGCAGGTTGCCTTGGCCGCCTGGCATTGTTGGTATGCGTCGGTCTGGATGATTGTCGTTGCTGTGCAGTTAGCTGCGTGCAGCAGGAAGATTCCGAGAACAAGTGTCCATCGATTCATGGAGCAACCTGCAAATGGGCAGCCATCTGCGCTGTCAACACACATATATACACCAACAATGCAACAGTCGTCAGGTTAGGGGAACGAAGACCACCAAGACTACAGGGGAGGATATAACCTGCGTCCTACTCGATTGTTGTTGTTGAGTTGGCAACCTCGGAGCAGGTTGCGGGGCCTGTTTTTCTTCATAATCGTTCTAGCAGATTGCTCAACAGACGGATTGAGCGAGATTCACCCACGGCTTTGTAAAGTCACGCGCGAGGCTGGAAGGCGGGAGTGAGGCATATCGCGGGAGGCAAACGATGCACAACCCAGCCCTCAACCCGTAAAAGTCGGACTAGTAGGACCAAAACAAGACGAGAACAGCGTCCAGCCAGACGAAAATGAAAACTGAAAAAAAGCGGGTGAGACAAAAAGATGAGTGCGCTAGCAGACCCGGAGCTGCCACTGGCAGGAGCGGAATTAGAAAACGTGGTCGGAGTCGAGCATCCCAAACCGACCCTCAGCTCTGGTAAAGAAAGTGACTTCCATCCGGTAGGGGAACGAACGGAGAAAATCCGCAGGGACCCGGAAAGACAAGACAAGCAAGTGCATCCTGGGTGTAGTATTCACAAGGTTCAACGTCGTCAGCAGAACAAAAGTTGTCAAACGCGGTGGCGGTGGCGGCCAAGGAGTCGCTAGGCAGAAGGTAGATCAACGGAGGACATCCGATGCTCTGAAAAGTAGACATGACTAGGCGGACAGTTGTCTACATGGCCCATTCGCTTGCCCCGAAGACGCCAGTTTACACGAGAAGAAGCGTGGCATCCTTTCTAAGAACATGAACTATGCGGAGCTGCTGCCAGCTACGGCCCAAATAGACCAGCTTGTAGGGATTACAAGAGACAAGTTTGATGATCCAAGGCTGCAAACCCGCTATTCAGCACAAGGATCACAATTTGAATCGGTGTGCGGGGGTGGGTCGAGAGTTGGATCCCACACAAGTAGACAGGAGGGTGGACGTTTTTTGCCTGACTCGCACAGGCCGCATTCGATACCGCTCTGCAAGTAGCCTTCTGGGGGGCAGAGGAAAGAGCTATGGGAGGATCCGGAGGGTTTGGGTTGATTTTTGGGTCAGGGTGGAAGGGGAAGAGCAAGGGAGAGTGAGCGTTCCTAAGATAGCCTACCTCTGCACATGGGGCAGATCAAGAGAGCTGGTTGTGGCGCTAGACATGGCCTGTGAGCAATCATATCATGTATGAGCATTCGCCTATGGCCTGTGCGTGCCCAACAAATGGAGATGCATACCACCGAGCAGAGCGCATCATGAGTGAGTGTCCCCCACTCACTCATGATGCACCCTATGGGGGGGGCTGGGGAGGGCTCCAGCCTTCAGGACTTATTCCCAAAGATGCTCGGGAATTGTTCCTGAGGGTAGGGTTCTACCCTGAGGGAGGAACGAGGATAGCTAAGGCGGTAAACATTTTGCAACATGACCGGGGAGACGTGGCTAGCCGTTTGCCGAAGCTTCCTATAAGCCACTTCAATCCACTTTAGTCCACCTGGGCCGAGGCTGGAGGCCACCCGTGGGGACAGGGGGGCAACATTTGTCATTCAAGGAGGGGTTGCACAGGGGCTGGTAGGGGGTTGCATTAAATGGCTGTTAACATAATATTGTCCACAGTGTCCAAGGAAACCAAAATGTTGTCCATTGAAAAACTCCTAATTAACAACGGAGAACTCTTAACAAACAACAGAAACCCCGTCCAATCTAATCCCTACCAATCTACAATGAAACGGGGGTGATCACAGGGGCAGCCACTTGTTGTTGCAGTTATAATTATATGATTGTCGCTTGGAGCGGTAGGAGTTGTGGTGGCGGGAAGCGGATGGCGAGATGGTTGGGGGTGGGGCCTCCGTGGGGTGTTAGGGGGCTGGAGTGGGGTGTGAAAGGGGGAGGTCACGCAGGCTGGAGAGCCAGCTTGAAAACAAAAGTCGGCGGGATTTCGTCGGTCGTGGGGAAGGTAGGGCCTCAGTGATGTGGATTGGAGGGTCGGGGGAATGTGGGGCGCCCGATTGGGGTCGGCGTGTGGAGGACTGGAGGTAGATGGTTGAAGGGGGTGGCGGCAGTGGGGAGCCGCTTGTTCGGAGAGACAGTGGAAGGCAGAGCAGAAGGCGGTGGCAGAAAGACACAACTACACACACGAGGGAAGCAAGGAGTCACGTACATACACCTTTTCGAAATAACATATGAACACGAAATGCCAGGAGTATGCACTATGACTGAACCACAGAAAATACGCATCGCTAGCGAACATGCTGTAAAACCAAGGACGCAAAGCCCTAAAGGTAATAATAGTGGTAGGACACCCAACAAGAGTGCTCTACAAACACAAAGAGGACGTGTTGGAATGCTTCCTAGATGCAGGAACGAAATCTTAAAAAAGCCTCCTTTTTTCGGCGAAAAATACACAACGTATATAGCGAGGAATTTGCCTTAGTATGCTGATATAAATTGTGCAGGAGAAAAGCAAACATTCAATCGGAATGAGAAAGAGCAAAGGAAGTACAGTAAAACACCCCAATTGGAGCGTCAATTTTTCTTTTTCTCTTTCTTTTTATTTTTCACCTCCACAAAGGAACAAAGACCAAGGGTGCTTAACCCCTTATACCAGACCGCGTTCTCCCAACAAATGAAGATCAAGCAACCGCCTCCATCTCGTGCCGTGCACCCTCTCCCAATGAATGAAGCCTCAGAGGCCAGGTTGTAATCGTCCCTAGTTGCGCAAGACCGTGCAGCCCTCATGTCTTGGAGCACCCCCCTATGAGCGAAGCGCGCAGGAGGCCCTTTTGGGCCCGGTTATGTGCTCTACCCTGAAAAGGAACGGGGAGGCGTGTGCCCTAGGCTCTCCCTCAAGAGTCCCCCCTCCCCCGAGAAAAGAAAACCAGGAGGGGAGGGCTTGTACCGGCACCCTCCTCACGAAGCACTGAGATCAGGGAGACCTCGCTCGAGCCCTGCACCCTCCCTTGCCCTGGCAAAGAACGATGGCTTGTAGGCAACATATTTGCCTTGCATGCATGCTCTACCCTAACTAAAAAGGAACGAAGACCAGGGGGAGGTGTGCCCTGCGCACGACGTCCCCCAAGAAAAGAAAACCGGAGAGGCTTGTATCCTGCACCCTCCCTAGCCCTGGCAAAGAACGATGGCTAGGCGACCCGTACGTGCCCTGTACTCTACCCTGACTAGAAAGGAACGAAGACCACCGGGTGCTGTGTGGTGTGTGCCCTGCGCCCAAGGTCCCCCAAGAAAACAAAACCGGAGGGGCTTTTATCCTGCACCCTCTCTAGCCCTCAGGGCAAAGAGCGATGGCTAGACGACCCTTGTGCCTCAGTGTGCTCTCCCAAGCTAAAAAGTCTGAGCGAAGACCACCGGGGTGCGGTGTGCCCTGCGCTCTCCCTCAAGAAAAGAAAACCGGAGGGGCTTGTACCCTGCAGGCCCTCCCCGAAGGAACGAAGACCAAGGGCCCTTATATCCTGCCCCCTCCCCACAAATGAAGATCAAGGGGACTAGAGCGCTGCGCCCTACTAACCCCATTGAACAAGGAACGGCTCTGACAAGACAACCCTCGAGCTAGCTGCACCCTTCCCCCCAAAAGGTCCAAGACCAGCGGGACGCCCAAGCTATACGCTGACCTACGGTGCTCCATTAAGGAACGAAGCATCGGGGCCCTCGTGGCCTGCCGCTTTTCCCTAATAATGAATGACGAACAATGGGACCCCATTAACTTCAAAGAACTCAGAGTTCACAAAACTGAGGCTGTGACTTCAATGACTCCCATCGTCCTAAGTTGAGTCCATCGATGCCTAGCTATTATTAGTTAAAGGTTTCTCCTCTTTCCGTTGCTTTTATCTCTCAGAAGTTAGGTCTGAGTCCAATGAGTTGACAAAAGTTTACCTTACATGCCATCTGACAGTGCTGATTTCTGACAGCCACTTGCCACGATGAATACTTTCTATCCTGAAATTTTTCTTTTCAGCATTCTATCACTGAGACCGACTTTAATGTCGACTAGGACTTGAGCATGTCGGTCCCACCCAGCCCCAACACCGTCGAAGACAGCTTCATCGTTCCACTGAGGGCTTCCTGAGCTGGTTTCTGCAAGGGTGAGGAATTGTACTTTTAAGACAATGACTTGCAAGCACTTTACTCTTGATCTTGTGATTCCGAGACGGAATCCGCTTCAAACGCCGCGGGGAGGGAGCCTCCCTGGGCACGTCAGATGCATGAAATACGTCACTGTGCCTGGTAACACTGTCACCCACGAGGCTGCCTCCGACAATGATGACGGCGATTGTATCCCCAGCCACAGTGGCTGCGGGAGTTAAAGTGTCTCACGCTTCACTCCATAGTGACTTAGTGACTTAGGAAGTTTAAAAAACTGCGTGGCAAACAAATATTCCAAGACATGCAGAGCATCGTGACCACGGTGGCCATCACCGTCGACCACATTCGAACGGACTCTGATCCGACGCTGTACCCGCTGGGTGGTTTTCCAAAAGTAGCCATAAAATGGGCAAACGCACCACCGGGACTGCTTCGCAACGCTTGTGCTCCTTCAAGGGGCCCTGGCTCAGAAATGACCTTCGCGGCATTCCCAGTCGCGTCCTTCACGAGTCGCGATAAAGCCCCTCCACGAAGGCTCCTTTTCCTGGCCGGCAGCCACCCGGAGGTTCAGCGAATCTGTGGTTCCGGATATATGCAACACAAGAACGTCAAAAGCACTGGCGCTCTAGACAGCTTGCAGCATGCTGTGCTGACGAAAGCGGCATGACAGATGCTTGAGTTGTTATTTATGACAGCGTAACTTCGCCACGATTCTTGCAACGACACGCACAAGCCACCTTTCAGGCAACGAACTGTTCTCCTTAGACTTGTTTAACCTGAACAGTCCTACCCACCGGGGTTTATATCTCCCCGAAAGTTCTGCTACGCTAATGTTTAAGGCCGGGTTCTCTTTTTTCTCGAAGACGACACCCCCGAGTCAGCCGGGAGGGCCAGAGGTTGCACATTATTACTCTTAACTAAGTCATAAGGTGTAAGAACTTGAAGAAACTCTGCCCGGGGATATCTACCTGTTCATGGTACACTGCTCCGACGTGTTGCAAAATTGGATGGCGAGAATCCTGAGTACTTCGATCGTGAACTCCTACGTGTCGCGTCACGATGAGGTGGCTCACACTGCACCAATCCCGAAGTGAATCAAAGAACAACGCCGAGGCTAAAGCGGCTGATATAAAAACAGTTTACGAAAAAATCTGGTTACTGGTAACGAACACGGCGATCTCGCTGGCACCGTCGGCGAAAGAGAGGACCGTGCTCGTCTTGCAGGGATCGCTGCACAATGACAGTGTTTGACAAAAATACAGGTTTCCAAGGCTATTAATATTGTCCCTACGACCAATTTACAAGACCCCGGAGGTGGCGGGCCCACTGTAAAAACAAACAAATAGCAGGCTCCTAAGACTATTACAGTGCAGTGTCATGGCACTTCCTATCCGGCAGGACCCAACGAAATAACATCATCATCTAGGATAAACATAAAGCAGAATGAAGAGCGAGGCAAAACGAAGGACAGCAGGGAAAATAAGAAGGTGTTACCACTTGTCTCCACACTGTGATGGTCTTAGTACTTTTATAGCTTTTGTCTATCAGCGTCGTGCGGAAGGTCCCGGGAACAAACATCTGCTACAGTATCATAATACCGCACTAGCTACTACCCGTACTGTACTGTAGGGCCCACATTCGGTATGAGGGTGTTCGCGTCGCGGTTTAGAATAATTAAATACATCCGCCCCCCCCTTTCACTCAACACTGTCTCTCTTTCGGATTTATACCGGAGTAGACACTTGACACTATCGATTATTCTTAATTCCGTGTTTAAAATAATTAAATATTATCGCACCGAAGGTGCATCTATTCCTCTCGAAATATTCTATCTTGAATCTAACAATCTATATATACCAGGGTTCGGTGATCGCTTAATTTTTTTCGCGATCACGATCACGATCAAAATGCGATCAATGCCTAAATGAACATTAACTGAAGTACTGAACATCGACCGATTAAATTGAATGTTCATGAACATGTTCGCGATCAAAAAATCCCGAAAATGCATTTTTGGCCGAATTGCTGAAGGTTTGGAGAAATTATCTTATGTTTATTTATGGCCATCTACTTGAGTACCATTTTGTAACATAATAACACAATTTGCCATACATATGACGACACAGTACATACCTAGGTGAGGATTATTTATCAGCTGTTACCAGCTGTTGCACTAGGCGGTCTATCATAAATAGGTCTATCTACACCTAACACCTTACGCTTAGATCGCTTCCGCTGAATTCAGATCCGGATCTTTATTTGGGGCCATTGAGGTGTTGAAGTGCTGCTCACTCAATGCCCATAGGTCGCCCGCATGTATTCCATAAAATCACGATTCATGCGCTGGACCTTGGCCTAATTTCTGAAGGTTCGGGAAAGTTATCGCATACGTGTATATGACCGTCTACTTTAGTATCATTTTATCACACAATTTTTCATACATATCAACTTATGAAAAAGGTGAACCGTATATATATATATATATGTAACGGGTATATATTTATATATGTGCAGGAAGACACAGAAAACACACAGGGCCGGGTGCTCGTAACGGTGATAACATAAAACTGAATAGATACGAGGTAGTCTGGAGGCAGGCTAACTAGCAAGTCACGGAACAGTGTCACGGCTAAAGGTGTCACATGACACACGCACGGCGAGTGGTGAAACAGGGAGAAGCAGGCCCCCATACAGTGGGGGGGAAATCAGCTTCCCCGTGACACCACCTCACCCCGAAGCAACTGGCTCGGGCTCGAAGGCGAAGTCCAGACCCCCTGCGTGCTGCGGCATGCCTGCCGCGTTGGGATCCTCGGCCGGCACGGAGTGCACGCCGGAGTCCGTGGAGGGCGGGTGATCGAGACATGGAGGCGGGTCGGACGGGGGGGCGACGAAGGTCATCACCGCCGCATCCGGCGGCGGGTCAGGCTGCTGCTCCGCCAGCACCACAGACTGGGCGGTGGCACCACCAGCCCCCTGAAACGAGGCGAGGGCGGCAACAAACTCACGTGGCAGCGGTCGATTGCCCGCCGGAAGAGCGGAGTCGGGGACACGGGAGGAATTGTAGGCCTCCTTGCACGTGTAGGGGCAAATTCCCCTGGTGTCGGGGTGGGAGTCGGTGAGCCCCCACAACCGAAAGCAGAGGATGCACGGGTACCCGACACCCTTCCAGCGCATGATGAGGGCGCTAGCCGGCTCGGGCCGCCACTCACCCACGGGCTTGATGGTGTGGGCCGGCTCGCGATGGGCGGAGGCGGAGTTGAAGGAGGGCTTCTTCGGACGGGCACCGTCACCACCACCACCACCAGGCGGAGAGGAGGGGACGGTGTCGGCGACGGGGGTGGCAAAAGATAATTCCTCCCTCCACACCGTGCGCACACGCAGGCACAATGTGGAAAAAGAGAACTGCGCACCACTACGGAGTTCACGGATGATGGGGACGTACAACGGGGTCACGAAGGGCGATTGCTTGGCGGAGTCGGTGAGGATGTGCCACAAGTCTCTGACGCGCTTCTCCTCGTTGTAATCGTTGTTGATGCGGGCGTGCTTGTCGCCCAAGTTACGGATAGCGGTAAGTTGGGTGGGGGGTAAGGCTGTGCGATTACCGGGTAATATCATTTCGGGTTGGGTAATACCGGGTAATTTACCGGTAATACTCTGGGTCGGTAATTGAGGGTAATTACCATCCCCAAGAATCGTCGAGTAGTGTACTACAGTGTACTCGATTATCTTTTATTATACTTCGGAATTGAATTCAATGTTCGATACACAGAGAATGCATGATATGTACCGGAATATCCAAGTACAGGAGCAGAAACTCACAGGCAATTAAGGTCCTGCTAAACTACTGAAAGGCTCTGTGTCAGCAAGTCAAATTGAAGATTTCAAAGGTGTCAAAGTAAAACCATAAACCAGATTGAAGAAGTCTTTGAGGTCACAAGAGTTCTGCACACCACCATGTTGGTGTGCCTCCAGAGTGAGCAAGAAGTCAATCGACAGTACCAAAGCAGTCAGCGGTGGCCTCACGGAAGTCCATCCCATAATAGGAAGTAAAGAAGCCAGCTCCATAGTAGTGCTCAACATCGAGGGGACCGCTCTCATGTAAGGCCATGCCGTAGTAGTAGGCCATGCCAATTCCCAAATCTGCCTGAGACAAATCCTGAAAGGCTAGCAGGCTCAGAGTGTCAGGAGGCTCGGGCGGCTGAAGCGGTGGCACATCGTGAGCCAACAAGAAACCCTGAGCCGGGATCACAGAATCAACAAAATCATTCGTAGAGTAACATGATGGAGCTTCCCAATCGAGATCACCACCAG
Organism: Cymbomonas tetramitiformis; assembly: GCA_001247695.2. Taxonomy (NCBI): domain Eukaryota; kingdom Viridiplantae; phylum Chlorophyta; class Pyramimonadophyceae; order Pyramimonadales; family Pyramimonadaceae; genus Cymbomonas; species Cymbomonas tetramitiformis. Next base: position 9,057 of record LGRX02012296.1, read on the forward strand.
GCGAAGGCATCTCCGTAGCCGGTGCACATGCCGACACAGCAGAAGCTGCGGAAGCCGAAACAGCTACACCTGCAAAAGAAATGCACAAGAGAGAAAGCATGGCGAGAGCGCCGACTGCCGGCGTGCCAAAGCCGAAAGGCGGCACACCGCACCCGATAGCACCGGCCGGAGCTCGCGGCTTCACCGCGAAAGTACCGCCGGCGAAATCCTCGTAGTCGTCCGTGTCATAGCCTGTCAGGTCAGACGGGTGGACGGCGGCGTGATTCACCGTCTGCACGAAGCCTCCGAACTCACCGCATGTCGCCTCCGTGGTGGTTACCCGCGCCGATTGAGTTGGCGCGGGCTCCACATCCTCCACCTGCGAAACAGGCATAGCAGGGGCCGGCACGGCGGACGCCGATGCCGCCGCACCACCTGCCGGAACCTGCCCCTCCGGTGTGATCCCTACCGCAGCGGCAGGGCCACACACCAGAGCCGATGCATGCCCCCCCCGCTCCGCTCCCAGGAATGAAAGATGCGTGGGTAAAATGTACCTTCTCTTGGGCGGCCTGAACCTCAGAGGTGAGGGCATCAAGCCGCCGCAAGATGTCCTCGTCGTCGGTCCCGCCAGAAGGCGGAGGCGGCACGGAGAAACCGTAGGCCGCCACGTCGATCCCACCGACGCCGTCCGTGGAGAGCACCGCGGGCGGACCATACGCCAACGCCGCATGCGAGAATGCCTCCGGTCCAATGTCTGCCGCGTCCTGGAAGACCTGCACGAGCGCCAATGCGTGCAGGCCCTCCGCGTCCTCCTGCTCAATGGGAATGCAGAAAGCCGCAGCCGTGGCCGGCGAGTGTTGGCGACCGCCAAGCGGGCAGTCGCGGTACGGGTGATACACCTCACCTTTACCGGCCTTGCGGCAGCGGTGGCACAGCGGCTTCGCCTTCATGCTGTCGCGGTCAAAGCCGACCGCGGGGGGGTTGCCTGCACCCACGCGAAACCCCCTCGGATGCTGCTTCCCCCGATGCTGCGGCTGCGGCTGCTGTCCCCCGCCCGCACGGCCACCTCGCACCAAGGCCTTTAAGGCCGTGATCTCCTCGAGGAGTACCGCGTACTCCGACGACGCGACCAGAGCGGAGGGCTTAGCGGCTTACCGTTTATTCCCAGCACCTGCTTCTCACGTGCCGACGTCCCCTCGTCCGACTGTGCCCATGCCTGGAAGATGGCCACGACGAGAGCCTGAAGCGAGCGGAGAGTAACTCCGCCGAGGTCACCCGCAAGCGGATAACGCACCTTCACCGCCGCGTAGAAGATCGGGTCGAGGCGGTTGTACAATGAGAGCTTGCGGGTCTCGTCGGTGGGCCGCCAGTCAGGAGCGCGGGTATCCCGCACCAGACGTTGCTCACGAGCCAAGATCGGCTGCGGGTCAACGCCTGCGGGATAACGAAGCGCCGCGTGCTCCTGCTGGTGGCTCTCGCGCAGGGCTGCCGGCACGCTCCCCTTGATGATGTCGACGAGAGCTCGACGTCCATCTCGGTCAGCCGAAGAGTCCGTACCCCGAAGCCAGGTGTCGGCCACAGAGTTCCGCTCCACGACGAGGGCCAAGACGTCATAGAGGAGCCCATTAACCTTCTCGATAACCAGAGAGGTGGGGTCGGGGTCGTCGAGGTCAAAGGGGGCCAAGTCCAACCCAGCGGACTCAAACTCGGTCCGAAGCTGCACCACCAACTCGGAGAGGCGGTCGGTGTCGTCGGTACCACGATAATGATGTTTCTTGGAACCAAGGATATCCTCGCGGATACCCTTGGCCCAAGCCCGATGCAAGCGCCCCTTGTACACCGCGTCAACCGTGGCATGTTGGTCGACCAGGTGCTTCCGCAACGCGACAGCAGCGTCGGTGTTGCTGGAAGTAGCAGGGGGCACCACAGGCGGGGTGCTAGCGGTCGGAGTGTCCCGAACCGCATCCAGAAGCCGTATAGAGGCGTCCAAGTCGGAGTCCCTCAATAGGCGCTTACGAGCTCTTGTTGATGTTGCCATACTTCTGAAAGCCAGAGAAAAGATGATGCGCGGCTGCACGTTTGGGTGTTGTGGCGGAAATGTAGGAAAGGCGTAACGGCGGAACGTGCGGAGAGGCGAAACGAGCGTGGGGCACTTGCAAATGTCGTCGTGGTCAAAGGTGTCCGGAGCACCAGCCCAAAGTACGTAAACCAGCGGGATCAGGGCAGGTAAGATAACGTAAATGAACATTGCCAAAACCGAGCAATAGCAACGCGCGGTGCCCATGACTCGCAGCCGCAAAAAAGACGTCTACCGTAAAGCCATGTTCCAAATCCTAGTCGCACCCAAACGCGCAAGTGCGCACCACCTCTTCAAGCGGCTGCTTAGCCAATCATGGCCAAGATAGCAAGTGGAATGAAAACGTGGATGGGGCCACGACCTACCGGAATATCCAAGTACACTAGATATCAGAAAGTCCCGTACTCGTGTGGATAAACTGTATAAGATAAATAAACCCTAAGCTAGATATACCCGGAACGGTCTCGGACGGTCTCGGAGTCTAGCCTACCTGTGACACAGCGTGTGTCACAGTACGAACCTACAGATCAGTCAGCAGTCCAGTGTTGGTCCTAGGGATCTGTCATAGGGGCCTGACCGGGACTCCCAGTCAGGGCTGCCTATACAGATTTCAGCAATATGTATCTACTTGGTGAACGTGAGCTTGTATTTAGATGGTGGCAACATCATGCGTAAAGGTATATGCTAGACTAATCGCGGACTAAACCCTATATGATAACAGGTATCACGGGTTTCAAGACTAATTAAACCGGTTCTGAGACTACATTACACGATGACAACAGTTAGCAGATAGTTGCCATATACCAATATGTTTTGCTTAGCTCTCAGTGAACACTAGCAAGCACTAGTCTGCAAAAGACGAATCGATCAACAAAATGTAAAGGGTAAATTTCAAAATTTAGTGCTGGACAGTACAGGCATGGCTATTTCGTGAAGACAAGTTACTGTGCATGATATTAGTCTAGTTCTTGCGCAAATACACCCAATCCCCCAACTTGGGCTCTGCCTCTAGCTGCACAAAATAGCTGTCAAGTGTCAACATAGTTCCACGGGTGCCCTCATCCCACAATATGTCATAGTTGTGGTTCCTGCGCGTCTCAGTGTAACGGACCACTTTGCCTGGGCACCACCCTACATTCCAGAGCATGAAAACCCACAAGTCGTCAATATCACTGGTTCCGCGCAAGAGAGCCGCCGGCTTGGGCACAGCGCAATATCCCTTAGGAATAACGAATTCACGTTCCTCCAAAAGATCTTCCTCCTCACAGTCCTCGCCTTCCTCGGAGTCCTCACCAACGCTTTCCTCACCAGCTGGTAAGCCCTCCTCATCCTCCTCATCCGAGGCCTCGACCACAAGTGCATACAACATTGCATCAGCCTCCTCCTCATTGAGCACCTCGGTGCACCATTCGTCAAAAGAAGGACGCACCTCTGGGACCTGCAGGATGAGATTGCTGTAACAATACACCGCCTTGACAGTGGTGTCCTCACCAAGGCTTGCCCGGCTCTTGTTATGCACAGCGACGTGGTTCTTGTTGATGCGCTCGGTGCTACACCCGTGCGTGTATCACAGCAGTCAGCGCAGCAATGTTACATTCCACCAGGGCAGAGCGGTCGGCGGACGTCACATCAAGGGAGCTCCAGAAAGTGACACCCGTGCCGATGTTCCTCAGCTCCTTCAAGACGCGAATCAACTTCAGCAGCTTGGAACTCTTCTCCTCATCAGTCAATTTAGGCAGGACGATCTCAGAGAGCTGCAACTTCACGACGAGACGCACTGCCTCCAGACTCTCTTTGTAGTCACCCTGCTCCCCCTTATACTTTGAGTACTCAGATATCAACCTGGCATATTTGGAATCTGCCACCCCACCGTTGTATGTCTTCAAAGCGGCGTATACGTTGCTCTCGTTGAAAGTTCGCTCGATCTTTCTGACGTGAGCCTCGCCCAAAGCAAATGCCACTGCTGCGCGAACATACGGATCCACCATAAAAGCTAGGCAGAGCAAGTCATGCCTGAGCCCTACCTTCGTCCCGGCACCAAACCAACGTGCCACTGTGTGCTCTCTCACTTTCTCGGCGATGTCAGCTCCCAAACACTAGGTAACTGAAAGAGACAAGGACGTGATGTGGAAATAATAAGTGACATATAAGCCCAGCAGGAAGGATGGCGGGATGGAGTCTCCCTCTACGAAGTGCAACATAGCTGAAAGAGGCTCTAAGATGAGGCTGGCTGCCCTCCCATTGGCACGGGTGCGCTGGCAACCCACAAGTTCTTCAAAGCGCAAGAACTCAAGTTTGGGATCCTCTTGCTGCCGTGAATGTCCCTCTCGGGTATTTTCCCTCGCACTGGTCTTGGCCAAGTCAAACTCCGGCCAGTCAGGGATGTCACGGATAATATCCCAGTTACGCAACACGGCAAGGATCATCATGTATGCATACACAAAACGGGTGAGGGGAAACAGCTTGAGCGACACCGAGTGTTGCCCAAACAACACTTTCTGTCGGGCAATAAAAGCTTCGTAGATGAGAGCGTGTTTCCTGATAAACGAAACGATGAAGTGGTAGTTGGCAATGACTTCAGCCACACTTTGTATCCCACAAATATCTTTGCTCAACAAGTTGAGCACGTGCACGCAGCAACCAATGAGCCAGAGCCAAGGGAACCACAGTGCCAGGTAGGAAAACATATTTTTCATGTTACCTGTGTTGTCTGCGCACACCGTAGAGTATGCTTTGCCGTCCAGAATACTCTCCTTCACAATCTCCGCGTGATATTTACCCGTGTGCTGCTTGGCGCCGACATACTTCGTGGAATGATAGGTGGCGATGCCCATCTTCGACTCAGTGCAGTTTACAGTGCCACGGCGACGAATGTCAGTCATGCCGTCAAGGGCAAACGTACGTTTGCCAGGCGCGGCATCGAGCTTGGCATTCGTGGAAATGACGATCTCCTCGTACACATCCTGCAATAGGGTTGTCGACAACACCTTTCTCGTTGGTAAGAGCTTGGCATATGCTGGACTAATCGCGGTGACCCACTTCACAAAGAAATAGTTCTGGACGAGAACGAAAGGTAGCTTGCATGCAAAGAAAAACATGGCGAGGTAGACGTTCAACACTTTAGCTTGTGCCTCAGAAATAACATCAACCGTGCGCCTGTCTAGAACCCTCTGCCGATCGTTCTCCCGTACTTTACCAGGGTCTTGTTCCTCAGCCACCATTGCACGTGCATGCGCAAGTGCAACACCCTCAGAAGTGTTCACGACTGCGATGCGCTTGTCATAGGCCTGCTGCCACTCAATCGCCGCTTTGGCGTGAGACTTTTTGCAAAGATTCAGCTTGACCTCGTCAGGAACGTTGGAATTTTTCAGGAGTTTGATGAATAACTTGCCAGAATTTATGCGGCCAGGTGCCACCAAGGTCATGAACTTGGTGTCGTGCTTGCACGTCAGTCTTGTCTTCACATGTTTCTCAGGAGTCCTGCTTTCGCCTGAAAAGACAGGTACGTAGACACGCAGATCAGAACGACCGGACGGAACGACTGTAACAGCAATCCGCTCGTCACAGGAGACCGCGTAAAAACAACCAAGTTGTGTGTAAACACGAGTCGTTACCAAAGTGCGCAGGTTGCAAGATTGCCTCCTCAGTAAACTGTGCCATAACGTAGGAGTGATACTCTTCAAACCGTTGACCGCGATATTCACTTGTCAAGGACATGTAGACGTCGTGCGAAACTTCGTTGTCTTCCCAGGTGAAGACGCGACCATCATAACAAACTTCATCTTCGAATTCCACCATCGAGTCAACTTGCGGGGGAGAGTGGTCAGCATCTGACATGGTTTCGGACTGCTCAAGACGCTGAAGTCGAACGATTAGAACAATATATGTGAACGGCACGCACACCGAGGTTAAATACTCCCCAAAAGACACTCAGCAGCTGTCCCATATCGAAATTCAAATTCAAATTGTTGCCGCACAGTGATACGAATCTGCGCAAAATCTCAATATCCATCACAAGTGCCACAATACTACAGGTCGCAACGAAAATGTGTAGGGACACGCTGTTTTCAAGACTTCGGATTGTCCTGCTGGCGCAAGACCTGCAAGACCTAAGAAGACAGCAGCCTCTCTCGTCGTGTGTAAACCCGTGAGATTAAAGGTATCCGCAAAGATTCTGACATCGACGGTGAGGATGCCAGTCGGGCAAAACGTCTCGTAACGAAGCATATGTGAGCCGTAAGATAATGAAGCATGCCCGAATATCGGGGGGGGAGGGGGGGTAATACGAGGTAATACCAGGGGGGTAATTCCCTTGTAATGTTTCGTGGCCGATTACCGGGTAATGTTATTTCGGGTTGGGTAATACCGGGTAAATTACCGGTAATACTCTGGGTCGGTAATACCATTTTCTTTTACCGGGCCAGCCTTAGTGGGGGGCGGGGTCGTTGTTCTCGTCGATGATGGTGGAACGCATTTTGACCCAAAAACGGTCCGTGTCGGAATCCGGCACTCCCTCCACCTCGTACCTCAGACGTTGAAGAACGTAGCGTCCATCTCCAGGGTGAGGAAGTGCCGCCTCGGTGTAGAGCGCCAAGGCAGTCCCACGAAGAACCACTGGTAAGACGGTGAAAATGATCTCGTTTAGAACGACGTGGTAGAAGTCATGATCGTGCTCGAGGTCGATGAGCTTGGAAAAATCCGTAAAGGAGATGCGGAGTCGTACAGACCTAGGTGAGGATTACTTATCAGCTGCTATCAGCTGCTATCAGCTGTTGCGCTAGGTCTATCATAAATAGGTGTATAGGTATATCGTACTATCTACACCTAACACCTTACACTTAGATCGCTTCCGCCGAATTCAGACCCGGATCTTCATTTGGGACCACTGAGATGCGGTTGAACTGTTGCTCACTCAAATGCCCATAGGTCGCCCGCATGTATTCCATGAAGTCACGGTTCATGCGCAGGACCACACGCATCTCAATCTCACAATCCGACAGAGCAAGGTATTCCCAAATAGGAGCGTTTGGATCCTCCTCCTCGGCCTCCTCGACTTGATATGGTTCTACCTGCGCTACCACGATCTGTAGGGACTGCTCTGCTGGTTGCTCTGCTGCCGGTCCAAGGATTGACACCATGTATGACCCTTCGCTTGTGCCAATAGTAGAAGAATTTTGAATATGGGTATCGATATGGCAACCGTGCGTTGCAGTTCCCAAGAACTGTAAAACTCCGTGTGGAACCCCCACTTAGAACCCCCACTGAGGCTACTTTACAGCAGTTGGTGAGTGTTCGAGACGCCTCAAGGCACGAAAATCACGCGATCGCGAACAAGTTCGCGAACATGTTCGCCAGCAAAGTTCGCGATCATGATCGCGATCATGATCGCGAACATGATCGCGAACATGATCGCGAACATGATCGCGAACATGTTCATGAACTTTTTAAATGTTCATTTGGGTCATTTTTGCTCGCCTAGTTGATGAAAGTGAACAGATCAACGATCATGTTCGTTGATCGGCGAACATTTGGAATTCCTCGCGAGCGAGCCGAGCACGATCACGATGTTCATGAACATGTTCAAAATAGCGATCACCGAACCCTGTATATACGTCTATTGTATAAATTGTATCAAGTCGGCCTTTTAAGTATAAAAAATATAGATGGCAGCGGTGTCACTTCTGCATGTATCCCTCCACCTATTCACATTCACGATTCAGAATTCACGCATTGTGGCGAATCGCTACTGAGACGTGTCAGGTGTCACTACGATATACGGGTAGCGATGACAGCCCCCAGATCAAAGTCGTCTGATCGTGACTTTTAGGGTATCAAAATGACCGTGAGATCAGTCCGATCATGGATATATATAATACCCATGTGTGATTTTGAGGGGAAGATCGCATTTTTTAGTGATTTCTACCTCTATTTTGACCCCTTTTTGGTAGGATTCGGCCCAGTGTTAAGGTGTCCCCTTTTCGTAGCCCCAGAATTTTGTTGTTTACACTGTTAACGTTGCGAGTCGCAGCTTTTTGCATTTCCGATTCGATTTGGTTGTCAGACCGAATTTCAATGGGAAATCCGAGCTCGATTCAGAAAAACTGCATGCTCACAAACGATTACTCGTGCCCTCGGAACGATTCCTCGTCTCTGATTGGGTCATCGAAAATCGGAAGCGCCAGTGTGAGGGATATGACCGATGATATATATGGCAAACATGTCATGTCATGTCATGTCATGTCATGGCATGGCATGGCATGTCATGTCATGTCATGTCATGTCATGTCATGTCATGTCATGTCATGTCATGTCATGTCATGTCATGTCATGTCATGTCATGTCATGTCATGTGTCATAATGACAAACAGTCGTCAAGTATTGTCAGTACGGTCGACTATGACATGTACAGTCAGAATGTCTGTCATTCACCTAAGGTGAGTGACATCTGTCATCGAGAGGCCAAGTATATGGCATCGAGATGGCGAAGCAAGATACGTCTTTAAAAGAACGAACTGAATCGTTCTGTCAAGACGCATCTTCGCTTCTAGCATGCACTGAACAGCATGCGAGCATCAATAATGGCCGTATATCGTCTAGCCGATGCGTCAAGTTCACCTAGTGCTCTCGGGTTCACAACCCGATGGTGGTAACGCGTGCGACGCGTGAGAGCACTAGAGTATATGAGGAGCATTGGGCTCAAGCACGCACTTCTGGTCCCCAGACTGCTGCACTCATACACCCACCAAATACTTGCAACTTGCACGCAACTGTTACCGTTACATAACAATCGTGCCGTGACAGTGGTATTATTGTAATATACGACTAATACATGTCGATCACCTATATACCCTGCACTTAATGTTGTATCATTATGTTGTAGGAGCAGGAAATTGATCCTTCCTTGCTGAGGTGTAGTGAGCCTTGTGTATAAATCATACCCTTGCACATATACGCAAAAAAAAGCGAGTACAATATCTGTGGATAAAAGAAAAGCTGCTATACTGCCTTTGCCGGACCGTGGTTTTGTCATTCGGTTCTTACGGCCAGTCATTCTGAACTGCCGGAATGTTATGAGGTAGATGGAGTTGTGATCCTGAGTCGTGCTTGACACACATGGCTAAAACAAATTCACATTAGTGTGGTTTGCCGACAAGACCAAGTGGCTTTCGGCAATAGCGCAACACACTGGACCAAAAAAGGAGTTTGCATTTGGGTGAGGATTTAAAGCGGACTCATAGAGAGACCCTCCGATATCTCTACGCAGCGCAATCTCCGACTGCATTAAAACAAACCTCCATTCGACCATTGATCCTCCTGCTGGAAGTGACGCCCCGATTGTCATTCCTATAATTAGGGTGTATGACTGCCACCGGTCCCGGAACCCTAGACCCCGAACATATAACGGGAAGACTGAGTATTCTCACCGGTTATCTATTCTGATTCTGTCTCACCGAATATACAGTCCAGCTGATATATTCAGCAGGTTTGGTACCACGCACGCTTAATTTTACAGTGCGACGTTGGCCATGAGTGGCTAAACACCGACGCTTGAGATGGGGTGAGGAACCGCGTTAGAGAGTTTTTCAGTATGGGCGGTATGGCTCAGTTACGAACGCGCGGTTGATTGGACGATCGGGGCGCTGGCAGCTTGATTTCCGTGCAGTATCGTTGGGCTGGATTTTGTTGTTTCTGGTCACTAGTACACCGTCCGACATTGATCACGTCATTTCGTCCCACACGACCACGTACAATTTGCTGTTTCCCCGATTTATCCTCGACGACCCGCCGCAACTCGCAAGCCGTCGCCCACGCCGTTAGCCTCGCCTCGCATTATCCACCTCAGACACCCTGTCTCTATAGTCATTTCATCATGGGTACTCCCTACGGATTATTGCTCCATTCATCCGTGTGGATTTGCATATGGACAGCGTATGGACATCGTAAGGATCCAAATGGACAACCGTATGGACAGTCTGAACAGATTTCTGGCGAAACCTTGATGCATATGTAAGAACCATATGGACGACGCGTGATTGTGGTGTCCATATGAAAATGTCCCATGGACACCGTAAGGATTTCGTATGGACGCCGTATGGACCACCGTATGGACCCCGTATGGACAGAAAATATATCCACATGGTGTCCATACGCACGGACAGAGGCACTAGTCACCCGCACGACAGCGCAGGGACACCGTATGGAAACCCGTATGGACAGCATATTGACATCGTAACCGGACGTGCGGACAACGTATGGACCACCGTAAGGACAGCGTATGGATAGCGCATGAACATCGTAATCGCACGTGCGGACGCCGTATGTAATCCCGCAAGGACGGCATATGGACGGCGCATGGACATCGTAAACGTGCGTGCGGACGGCATATGGACTCCCATAAGGACAACGTATGGACGTCGCATGGACATCGTAACCGGACGTGCGGACAACGTATGGACCACCGTAAGGACAGCGTATGGATAGCGCATGGACATCATAATCGCACGTGCGGACACCGTATGTAATCCCGTAAGGACGGCATATGGACGACGCATGGACATCGTAAACGTGCGTGCGGACGGCATATGGACTCCCATAGGGACAACGTATGGACGACGCATGGACATCATAATCACACGTACGGACACCGTATGGACGGCATATGGACATCGTAAACGTGCGTGCGGACGGCATATGGACTCCCATAAGGACAGTCAATAATAGATAGTCCACACGTATGGACATGGACACGACGTCATTATCCGGATGAACGTCGGTGTCCGTGCGGATGGACGTTGATTTGCTTAACGATTTTTACATATCCACGCGTATGGACATCGGTGTCCGTACGTGTGGATAGCTTGTGTTTATACATATCAATGCGTATGGACGATGCAGTCCACGCGTATGGACATCGGTGTCCGTACGCGTGAATAGCTTGTGATAATATATATTCATGCGTATGGACGATGCAGTCCACGCGTACGGACATCGGTGTCCGTGCGCGTGGATAGCTTGTGATAATATATATTCATGCGTATGGACGATTTAGTCCACACGTATGAACAAACCGTCCGTACGTGTGAACACCGTATGTAAGACGTAAGTATGTAAGACGTAAGAAGACGGGACAGAGCAGGGCACTGCAGGAAAGGTACACGGATACACATTTTTTTTACAAAATGTTTACAAAATATTCTAGCCTAGCTTTTCGACTTCTTTGCTGGCTTTTCACACGCAGGTGCAACCTTTTTCCTCTTTTGAAATTGAAGAGCTGATGCATTTTTGGGAGCGGAACCATCCTTCTTCTCCTCCCCCTCCTTCTCCTCCTCCTCCTCCTTCTCGTCGTCATCGGCCCTCTCCTCATCCTCCACAGCCTCTCCATCATTATCAGCGGCGGGATCCTCGACAGCCTCAACAGCAGCAGCAGCAGCATCATTAACAACATCATCGGCCTCGTTACCCCCATCAACTTCCGAATCGTGTTCCTCTTCCTTCTGACACCCCCGCACGTCCTGAAACCAGTGACGGCTCGTTCCTCTCGTATGGAACTGCAAGTGAATGCAACCTAAGTAAGTGCATTAAGAGCAACGCCAACAAATGACAAGCTAAATGCCACTACTAGAACAATACAAGCAAACACACCGTGACGGGGGGATATCCACGGTCCCGTTCCGATACCTCAGCAGGCTCCAACTTCAGGCCGGCCAGTTTTCTCCCTGTCATCCTCTCGGGATACAGCTTGTCCGTGTTGGCGTGCCTCAAGTAGGCCTTGTGTATCCTGCGTACATAAACCACTTGTTAGACGGCGTCCTTACATATGTACACCGCCTTCCACCCGTATGGACGGCACAATAAATGGTGTCCACGCGTATGGACAGCGAAACAACACAACGCACACATGTACACATGGACGTTCGCGTAAGTGCAAAAGGTAAAAATGTGAACGTTGCAGGGGAAGGCAGGGAGGGAGGGAGGACTTGCCAGATAACATTTTTTTTACTATAACTGACTGGAGGTTGTGCTCCAGCATCTCTATCGTTTTGGCAGCCGTCCCGGTGCGGAGTTGCTCGGCACTCACGAGCTCATCCACCATGGACATGTGGTGGGATAAGATCCTCTCCACGGGGTAAACATCCCCCTTATCTGGGAGGTGAACCACGAACTCAACGTAGAGCTCGTAGGTATCGGTGGGCAAAACCATTGGTTTCTCGTTCAACGATTTGCCCGGCCCGATGGCGGCGACGGTAGCCCGACCAATGACGAGGTTGGAGAGGCCAGATTTGGTGGCCTTTCCGGTGTCGTAACCGTCACCGATACGACCCACGTCCGCCTGGGGGGTGGCGAAGACGTCCACCTGGTCCCCTACGGCCAAGGGGCCCTCGAGGTTGGGGGAGTGCTTCTCTGCCTGCGGGACCGTCTGTTGAGGCGCTTCCACCTGGACACCGTGCGGACGACGTGTGGACTAAGTCGTTCGTACGGGCGACACACGCGTGGAAACATATAAGAAAAACAGTGAAGAACTGGCGCTCACTGGCCAAAACGTACACCCCTGTGGACAACGTGCAAACTACGTGGTTCATAAGGGTGGAAACAATCAAGCGGCACAAGTTGAAAAAGGTTCACATAACCACGAGCTTGGACACCGTTGGACAACGAGTGGACACCGGCGCTCACAGGCGGAAGAGCACAAAAGTTACCTTTACTTCCGGTTTCTTTTCAGGGGCTTCAGGGGCTTTGGCACCAAGCGCTGTGAAGATCTCAAAGGGCTTCCCTTCAGTGAGTGGCTTGCCAGCAGCAATTGCCAGAGCCACCTGCAGGCACGCCTCTGTCTCCTCCGGGTCCGGCGCATCCCTGTGCCCGTATACCTTGTACCCGGCCGCTGGACCCTTGTACCGGATGTGAAAACCGTCGGGGAAGTCCTGGGTGACCTTCCACTTCCAGCGACCGGGCCCTTCCGAGTTATTTTTCAAATACGATAACCGGTTGGTTATGTATGTTTTCACCATGCGCAAGTAGGGCACCTGCGGGTGGCGGGATTGGATATGCTTCGAGATTCTGTTGTGGTTGGCCGCCCCAATGACGGCGACCGTCCCAGGGGGTAGCAGGCCTTGGTGTTTCCAGTCGTCGATTACCTCCCGGGCGTCTTCCTTCATATCATTTAAAACTTGGGCGCCCGGGTCCACTACCAACCGCTCTGTATTCGCGGCCTGCGCAGCCTCTGCAGGTTTGGCTGCACCCCCTGCCCCGGCAGCCCCTGCAATCAGCAGCATTTGCTGCTGCATGCTCTGCATCTGCTGCATCATCTTCTGCATCGCCGTGTTTGCAGAGCATATATCTTCCAATTTCTTTTGCGGCCCGCAGTTGCAAATCTTTCCGGCCCGGTTTCGGCCAGCCCGGCCAGTCTCGAAAATTGCTCGCCGCAGGCGAATTTTTCGAATTTTAAGTATGGGAATATCATGGCATGTGGCACGCGTGGGTGGACGGGGGTTACATACTTAAGTGCATAATTTCGGAAAATGTTATTATACGGCTTGATATTTTTGGAGAAGTTTGGAGAAGGTTTGGACAAACACTAGAACAAGGTTTTTGCTTAAGTTTGCTTAAGTTTGCTTAAGTTTGCTTAAGTCGGTATAAATCGGTAGAATTATATACCCGATGACATAGGAATGTCACCAAGCCCGCTTCAGGAGGCCCCAGGGTTCACGCGAGAGCTCCAGAATGACTGGCGCGATGCCAGGAGATATGACTCGGAGAGGCTGGGTTTGTAAAAGGCCAAAGATTTGTCTGGCAGTCGACGATGAGAAATTATACACATCAGCGGATCACTGATCGGTGGTGGTATAAGCGTATAATAAACCATGTGATGGGTGTTCGTGCGATGGACGCAGTCACGCAGACGGGTGATGTCATGTCATCGATCGTGGCCTATGATGAGGTTCAACATTTATATCCATATCGATTATGAAATACTTCAAATTTGCGGCGTGACACAGTTGAGAAGTTGCAAGTTCAAAATTTGACTTGGTCAACCTCACTGGGCCGTTCTTGAAGACATTTACGCTCGCGCTTGGAACGCTTTTTGGCTTTGGGAAGTTTCGACGACATGGCGCTCTTCGATTTTCTTAGAGTAAAATAGTCATTTATTTCCATTATATTATATGGTAACATGACATTTTTGTAGCTACGCTTAAACAAACGCGTTTGCACTCGAGTTTTCTCTTCTCTACAAATTCACAGATCGGCAGCCCCTTTGCAAGCGGGAAAACCGCTACTCTAACGGCGTTTTG
>LGRX02012297.1:0-11471 GCA_001247695.2 Cymbomonas tetramitiformis
GAGTAACCGCCAGCTCTCCACTTGGGCCAAGCTGTCCGTCAATGCCATACGTGTTCTCAAGGCTCGCCAACCATCATCAAACTGGCATTCTGCCACACAATCCATCGGACCTGTGCGACTCGCCTGCTCGGACTTGTTATATTCATAAGTGCGTGTTCTCGAGGCTCGCCAACCATCTTCAAACTGGCATTTTGCCACACAATCCGCATCGGACTTGTGCGACTCGCCTGCGCGGCAGCCCATGGCCTGTGACTTCTCATCTGAGATAGTCCCAACGCTACGAACGACTGTACCCAGTATCTGCGCTCAAAGCATGAATCAAACGCCCTGGATCCCAGCGTAGCCATCATAATTCCCTGTGTTCTCGAGGCTTGCCAACCTCCTTCTGCTGATGTGTGCGCCCGCTATCTGTGCAGTGCGCTCTGATGGGCATCGTGATGCCACCAGTCCGTGCTCAACCACCAATACGTACATCTGTCATACGGCGGCGCAAGTGCGTGTTCTCAAGGCTCGCCAACCATCTTCTGCTGATGTGTCCCCCAGTATATGCATCCTGCGTACTGTAGCTCAACACACCAGACCTCACATGTGTGCGCCCGCTATCTGTGCAGTGCGCTCTGATAGGCATCGTGATGCCACCAGTCCGTCCGTGCTCAACCACCAATACGTACATCTGTCATACGGCGGCGCAAGTGCGTGTTTCCAAGGCTCGCCAACCATCTTCTGCTGATGTGTCCCCCAGTATATGCATCCTGCGTACTGTAGCTCAACACACCAGACCTCACATGTGTGCGCCCGCTATCTGTGCAGTGCGCTCTGATGGGCATCGTGATGCCACCAGTCCGTGCTCAACCACCAATACGTACATCTGTCATACGGCGGCGCAAGTGCGTGTTCTCAAGGCTCGCCAACCATCTTCTGCTGATGTGTCCCCCAGTATATGCATCCTGCGTACTGTAGCTCAACACACCAGACCTCACATGTGTGCGCCCGCTATCTGTGCAGTGCGCTCTGATGGGCATCGTGATGCCACCAGTCCGTGCTCAACCACCAATACGTACATCTGTCATACGGCGGCGCAAGTGCGTGTTCTCAAGGCTCGCCAACCATCTTCTGCTGATGTGTCCCCCAGTATATGCATCCTGCGTACTTTAGCTCAACACACCAGACCTCACATGTGTGCGCCCGCTATCTGTGCAGTGCGCTCTGATGGGCATCGTGATGCCACCAGTCCGTGCTCAACCACCAATACGTACATCTGTCATACGGCGGCGCAGGTGCGTGTTCTCAAGGCTCGCCAACCAGCTTCTGCTGATGTGTCCCCCAGTATATGTTGATGATAGTGATGAGCTGTCCTCCAGCTCAGTGATAGTGGTGTGCAAGCTCCAAGCCCATGATGATGACGCAACAACCCCAGAGTGCTCCGCCTCTCTCCCACGGCTGCAATGATAATGCGTGGCCTCTAGGCCTGCCATAATGGCGAGCGCGTCCCCAACCTCAGGTGTGCGACGGTGGCGAGCTACCTCCGAGCCCGCGATGAGGGCGTGCCATCCCTCCAACCCTGTAGTAGTGGTGGCGTACACGACTGTCCCTCCAGCGCTGCACTGTTCCTGCGAGTCCTCCTCGACGGTGTGTGATCCGGCGCCTGCGTGTACTGTGTGTGCGCGTGAAGGCTACTGCCACCTCATGTCAGCGGAAGTGACGTACTGCCACCGCCCCTCTGAGGTCTACGAAGGTGACGCGCTACTGGTGCTTCCCCCCCAAGTCTGCGAAGGTGATGTGCAGCTGCTGCCCCCGCCTCAAGTGCTCGTCAATGATGTCCGACGTCACACTGATGCAAGTGCTCGTCGGTGATGCCCAGACGCCACAACGCTAAGTGCTCGTCGGCGATGCCCAAACGTCACACCGCTGCAGATGCTCCGCCCAAAGTGCTCGTCGGTGATGCCCAGACGTCACACAGCTAAGGGTGTTCCTCTCAAAGTGCTCGTCGGTGATGCCAGACGCCACACAGCTACGGGTGCTCCTCTCAAAGTGCTCGCTCTGCCAGGTGGTCTGATAAGCCAGCGGCTCATCCTCTACACGATGTATGCTGTCTGAGCCACAAAATGCTCTGCCGCCACCCGTGACTCCTCTGTGAGATCTGCCGTGTGCGTAACTGAGCTGGCCCACTGAATGATCCCACCCATATGTTGTGTCTATGCACTAGATGTGCCTCTGGGCGTGACGTGTCATGCTCCTGTAGGTGTGGTGTGTCATGTATGACTTACGCCCACCACCCTGGTGTATGCGCCCACTGTCCGCATCGTGCGCTCACCGTCACAGTGTGCCCCAGTGGTGTCAACTGTGTGTCACCCAGTGTTGCGTGTGTCTCGACTCGCCAGCCGCCAAGTGTGTGCAGGCACATCTCCAAGTGTCTGCTCCAATGCCCGCGTGTCCCCCGGTAGCTGTGTACTGCAGCTCAACCCACCAACCGTCATGTGTTCGCCAATGTGGTGGCAGCCTGCTGCAGCTCCAAGTCTGTGGTGATGTATCGCACTCTCCATGCTCTGCGCCTCCAATATGTGTGTGCTCCGGCGTCTCACCGAGTGCACCCTCTGTCAAGCGTGTCCATCAGCCCTGCTGCAACCGCTCCTCCTCTGAGTGTGGTGTGACGCTGTGCACTCCATGTCAATATATCCACCAAACCTGAATGACGCATCCGCGTCAAGCGTGTGGGTGTCTGAAAAGACCGGCTCACCAATACATAGTGTGCACCTGCCAGCAACTCACTGTGTGCAAGCGTGATGTAAAAGTCCACTACTCTGTGTATCCACCACCCCCAGTGCCTCATCAACGGCGTGTCGTCCCTCCAGCTCTACACTGACCGAGGTGTGCTGTAGTTGTGTATGCCACCAATGCGTCGCGCCACCTGAGGTGTGCACCGACAGTGTGCTGTGCCGCCTCCCAGTGTATGGTGATGGCGTACCCCACCTCCAAGTCCTCCTCGATGAACGTCGTGATGAAGGTGAGCCGCTCCCAACTCTGCGATGGAGGCGTAGTGCCTTTGAGTCAATGATGAAGATCAGCTGTCCCAGCTTTATGGTGGAGGCGTCGTGCCTCTGTGTCAATGATGAAGGTGAGCTGCTCCCAACTCCGTGGTGGAGGCGTCGTGCCTGAGATCTTCGTGATAATGATGAACACGAGAGTCCCTCCAGCTCTGCGACAATGGCCTCCGAGTCAACAGTGATGACGGCAACGCAGTGCCCCTCCAGCTCTGGTGCAAATGATGAAAACGAGAGTCCCTCCAGCTCTGCAACAATGGCCTCCAAGTCAACAGTGATGACGTCAACGCACTGCCCCTCCAGCTCTGGTGCAAACACGAAACACTGCATCTGAACCATGGTGCTCTACGCGTGTGCCTGCGTGAGCTAGTGCTCCTCGCACTGTGCGTGCCCACCTGTGGTGTCATGGTCCCACCATGTGTACTGTGTGGCCGTTGCGCGAACTCCTAGCTCTGAGTCTGTGGTGCTGTGTAATCATCCCCAAGTGTGCGCCAGCCATGCGCTGTGCTACCTCCAAGGTGCGCGCCAACAGTGTGCCGTGCCGCCTCCCCATGCGTGATACGATGTGATCCTGGGCTTATCGGCCCAACCTCTGTGTGCGAGTGCTCGTGGCCACTGCACTCCATGTGTCCGCCAAAATCCTCTCAAACCAAAGTCCAGGGCTCACAGTCCAACTCCTGTCTGTGTGTGTATGCGCCTGCCTCACGGTCACTACGCTCCACGAACTGTGTGCGCCTATCTGCAGTGCACGGTGGTCAACGTCGGCTGCCTCAGTGGTCGCCTCGCTGGAAGAAAAGGAACTTGTCCACGATGATGCGTGTCTGTCCAACACCCTGAAGTCCGTGGTGATAAGCGTCGGCTGCCTCAGTGGCCGCCTCGCTGCAGTGCACGGTGGTCAACGTCGGCTGCCTCAGTGGCCGCCTCGCTGGAAGAAAAGGAACTGGTCCACGATGATGCGTGTCTGTCCAACACCTTGAAGTCCGTGGTGATAAGCGTCGGCTGCCTCAGTGGCCGCCTCGCTACAGTGCACGGTGGTCAACGTCGGCTGCCTCAGTGGCCGCCTCGCTGGAAGAACAGGAACTGGTCCACGATGATGCGTGTCTGTCCAACACCCTGAAGTCCGCGGTGATAAGCGTCGGCTGCCTCGGTGGCCGCCTCGCTGCAGTGCACGGTGGTCAACGTCGGCTGCCTCAGTGGCCGCCTCGCTGGAAGAAAAGGAACTGGTCCACGATGATGCGTGTCTGTCCAACACCCTGAAGTCCGTGGTGATAAGCGTCGGCTGCCTCGGTGGCCGCCTCGCTGCAGTGCACGGTGGTCAACGTCGGCTGCCTCAGTGGCCGCCTCGCTGGAAGAACAGGAACTTGTCCACGATGACGCGTGTATGTCCAACACCTGGAAGTCCGTGGTGATAAGCGTCGGCTGCCTCAGTGGCCGCCTCGCTGCAGTGCACGGTGGTCAACGTCGGCTGCCTCAGTGGCCGCCTCGCTGGAAGAGAAGGAACTGGTCCACGATGATGCGTGTATGTCCAGCACCTCGAAGCCCGTGGTGATAAGCGTCAGCTGCCTCAGCGGCCGCCTCGCTGCAGTGCACGGTGGTCAACGTCGGCTGCCTCAGTGGCCGCCTCGCTGGAAGAGAAGGAACTGGTCCACGCTATCTCCAACTGCGCCCCGAGCGCGCAAGTACTCTGCTGCTATGTCAAGTGTAGGCGGAGACTGTGCCCCTGGCGGAAATCTCTGAACTCCACACCCGACAATGTCTGAGCACTCCCACACCGAGAGTGTCTATGATGACCGAAACCACCTTCGCCGCGCTCCTGAGCCAAGAGTGTCCGAAGCCAAAGCCACCTTGCTGCATATAATACCTTTGCAAACCATCAAGCCCAACAAAACCAAAAATGCCCGGAGCCAATATCTTGCGCCAACCAGAAGCCTTGTGCGTTTTAACTAAAAGAATAACTGAAGCCAAACTGTTGTGTAAAAGCCATGCGCCTTGCAGACCACAGAGCCAAAACAACCGAAGCCATTCTAATATAAACCAGTCACCATCCTTTCACAATAAGACCAAAGTATACATAGCCGAACCTGTACGAGGAATATAGATAAGCTTTATATCCCAAGAGCCAAAATAACCGAAGCCAGTCTGTTATGTCAAAGCCAAAATAACCGAAGCCAGTGTGCCACGTAGAAGCCAAAATAACCGAAGCCAGTCTGTCACGTAGAAGCCAAAAGCCTGGTGTGCCAGAAGCCAGTTCGCCACACCAAAGCCTGGTGATGCAGCACAAAGCACCGTTCTCGTGCACGGAGCAGCCTCCTTGATCCACCAATGCAGGATGCCTGCCCCTGGCTTCACTTGGAGTATGGATTCACAGAAACACCACGGGGTCGATGAGAACAGCCTGGTTCCACCAGTGCACATTGTGCCCCTGGGCTCACCAGGACTCATAAGGATGCCCAAGAACCATTACATGTCGTTGTCGCGATGCAAATATAATAATATACTATTATCAAGAGCCTGGATCCACCAGTGCACAAAGTGTACCCCTGGGCTCACCATAACTCAAGGTTCAGCTGATCACCAAGTTGATTCGAAAAGAATACTCCAAGACTACTCAAGAGCTTGGATCCACCAGTGCACCTGGGTGCCCCTGGGGTCACCATAACTCAAGACACAGCTAATTCCCAGTTGATGCTGGAAAAGAAGTAATATTGTCGCCACATTTCTCGTGAATTCACACCAAGTCAGGCTGCCAACTTCCAAAACTGCTCAAGAGCCTGGATCCACCAGTGCACCTGGGTGCCCCTGGGGTCACCATAACTCAAGGCACAGCTAATTCCCAGTTGATGCTGGAAAAGAAATAATGCTGTCGCCACAATTCTGTGAATTCTCTCCAAGTCCGGCTGCCAAAAGAAGTAGAGTACCCTAAGCAGCTCATTCAGAATAAGTCGCTCTCTCGTTAATTCGCTGACGCAAGTCCTAAAAAGTGCTTTTTGTGCACTCCAGGTGGCTAGGGAATTGAGCCACCACCCCAGCTCTTTGGCACCTGACAAAAACTGCCTTGCACTGAATAGCTTTTCCAATTTAAAATATGCACGAATTCCGAAACGAAGGTACTTATGCTGAGTGAACGTGAATGCGTGTCCAACTTGTAATATTCACAATATGCTCGCGTGCGTATTCTACGCGCGCATTCGGAAGTAGCCACAACACAGTCCACATTAAGAAAGCAAGCCATACAAAAGAAACCACTTTACTTGTTAAGCAAGTTAGGCATTCTGCCTCCAATATACGGTCTCACTGTGTCCATATTAACATACAAGCTAATTAAGGAACCAAGGAGTGTCCACAACTGTGCTATGCGCTAATCCAGCCTTCATCCATACTCAAAGAGCAACGCGCATCCGCAACGCGAGTCAACCTGCCACAATGGGGGACCCAGACTTAGGCGTGTGGGTCCCCACTCTCAAGTGAGTAAAACTACTTCTCTATGAGCGAAAGCGAGAAATGAATGCTGATGAAGAGATAGGCAGGCTTTATAATGCGTGACATTTTACATACCAACGTAAGACATGCTACATAAAAAGTACAAATCTCACCCTACTATTGTCAAAAGGTCATCTCACAATGACACAACCTCGTTGCATATCGAAGACTGTGTGTTATTCTTATTGTCATTATTCTACGTGCGCCTCTTCAAAGTAGCCAATGCACCGCAATGTGTGTGCGAGGAGCTTGGTGTCATCATCTGCGGGCACACATAATGCACAGGCGGATTAGAATTTGTGGCTAGGATGATCGCAAGGCAATCCTGCCCAAGAAAGACATATACCTGGCCATCAATCGAGATTGTCGGGGTGAAAATTCGGGTGACTTTGCAGTTTTAACAGATGGCGGCCAAGGCGTGTCAGACGAAAACGGGGACGGATTGGTTCTAACTCCAAGGCTCGACGCCACACGGGGTCGTGCCTCTCATCAAAATGTCTATTCCATAAACGGTTCATCCGAGCCTTGTCCTCCCAAAAGTCAAAATACTTCCTCATACACTCTGGGCATTCGCCGTTTCTCATTCTAGCAACTTAATCCCTTTGCGCTTGCCTTCTCCTATCGTACCTCGCACGGATGAAGGGCAGAACAATAAAAAACAAAACATGTTTCGGATCAACCGTCAGGCTGATTCGCTGAGCGTCCATGTTCTTGGAATGTTGGTAGGAGGTGGGTGGATGGTGAGCGCAAGCAAAAAATGAACAGGGATGCCGTGAAAGCAAGTTTTATATGACCATGAAGACATGTGGTGTTTGTTCCATCCATGTGATACGCGTTCCCAAGGATTCCTTGGGCGTCCGAACAATCTGAGCTCGCAAATGTGCGCTCGTGCGATTGTAAAATCATATTGTCGTTGGAATGTTGACCTGCTGACCATCGATGATTTCCCGAACGGATTTGAGGGGACGAGGCTTGCCTAGTATTCAAAGTGGCTGCCATTATCGCTACTTCCGTACCCATGAGAGGGTTCGAAGTCGTAATCAATCCATTCACCGACATCATTGTACTCTCCATATCTCAATCCAAATGTCAATGGCCTCAGTACGGCGCCGGCTGCAACCGAAGCGTGCACCCGTACATCACACGTGTTAAATCTATGATCGATGGATTCCCACAAAAATATGGGCGTCCGAGAAATATATTGAAGGGAGGAATAACCTACTACAGACCAAGGGTGGTCAAAACAATCGACTACCATGATACAAGAACTACAATAAACAAGTGGATTCGTTAAGTCATACACGCAGGATACAACGATGGTAATCGTTTTTTAGGGTGCAAACCTTCATCTCCGCCTACGGCAGGTTCCCCTTTGGGTTGGGCTTGTGGCTCCAGCTGGTCGTTCGTTGACATCGTTATTGGCTGCTCTACTTCTGCTGCGTTTGCCCACAGAGCATCAGCATCTTTATCGTGAAATATGGGGGCTCTTGTACAAGCACCGGCAAATACGGAGCGGCATCATACTTACCGGAGTTGTTTGTCTTTTTCACTTCATCATCATTCTTCGGAACGCGACACATGCACGCGCTGCTTCTTTCTCGTTTGTAAACTTGCATGCCTTGGATTTCCGAGATCGTTCGCAGGAAGTCGGCATGGTCTAATGAGCAAATGAGGCAGAGGTCCGATGTTGATGGGCGTGCGTGTTCACTGGTCATACTGTTTGAAACTTGCAGGTGCTGCGTTGGTTGCGATCGAAAATCGGAAATAAATGGAATGGTTGTGAAAGCGAGCTTTATACTACCATCATGATAGAAAGAATGCGAAGCACAAATACAGCGTATAGGCATAGCATGCGTCATACAATGAGTGCAAGGAAATCAAACGTGGTAATACAACGATAGTTCAACATTAGATATTCACAATATATACCATTGTTTGACAACTCCTATATACAAGTTCATCGGACTGATCGAGTTATTCACACATCTGGTCGTCATCATCGGACAAGGACGACAAAGAGGCTTCCTCGTCCGAACTCTCACCCTCTTCAGCCTCCGCGTTCTCTTTATCCTCTTTATCCTGTTTATCCTCTAATGGCATGATTGCGTCGCGCAGTAAGAGTTTGGGTGTTCTATGCTGGGGTGGCTCAAAGCTCTTTGACATGTCGCTGGCGATGACTCGTTTAACCAACAAGTCATATTGCTCACCCGGGATCCATCGCTGTGTGCTTGCATTGATCTTTCGGCGCTCCTCTTCCGTGTCCCAGTCCCATGCTACTAATACTTCGCTTGGTGTATATGGCGCCACCTGCTTGGTACGTTGATGCAGCCGGAAACTTTCAGGTTTCGATGCCTTCTCCTTCGAAAGCCGGGAGTCTGCATTCTGGGCCTCCTTTTGGGAGGCGCTCGTGAGCTTAAATGTACCACAAGTCAACCACCGCAAACATTTTTCTCCTGCACCAGAAAGAAGATAAAAGAGGTATTAGATTGACATAAAACGTTGTGATGTTAAAAGCAGGTTGCGCCCGCAATCACATCAACAAACATTTCTCACCTTTCTCATTTAGCAGCTGCGCTTGTACCTCACAAAGGTACATATTATATCTCGACCATCCTCGGCTCCTTCCAAGAGCGATACGAAACGGGTATTCCGTCCGGGCAGTCTTCTCGGATTCAGGAGCAATCAACACAGCCATGCTACCTTTCTTCATCTTGCTGTAGCTCACATCGTAGTCCGGGTCGCCAGTTTCTCCCAGAATGTATTGCGCAAGATGATCTCGAGCTCGTCTTCCAATGGTATTTTTTTGTGCCCCGATGTAGATAGGACGAGGTACTGGGCGCACGTGAACCGCTACGGAGTCCCGAAGGCCCTGCACGTAATCAGCCAGTTGTGCATCCGTGTATCCACGTTCATTACCATTCGTATCAGCCATTGGCTCATCGACAATCAGTACTTCCGCATCTCGCCCGTTCGCGCTCAAACCACCCGAAGGAGCAGGCATCATGGGTCCAGTAACCTCAAAGGGAGCCTCGCGCAGCACCCACGTTGTCTTCTCTTTTGGTTTGAACGTTCCTGCCGCAATGTCACGTTGCATTTGAACATACCCTTCAAGAAAAGTATTTGCGCGCTTGGCTAGAAATTGAAGCCGTTCCGCCTCCTCGGTGGTTGCAACATCTGCAAAACAAAACCCGAGAAACTGAGAAGGCCACTTACATTTGAAATATGACAAAATCAAATCGTAATCGCTAGCAGTGCAGTGCTTACCTCGAATGCATAAGCAAATATTCCTCTGGCATTGAATGACAAGATCCTCGATCTCTTTCAATGGATTGCTCGTAGACTTCCTGGAAGTCGCAAGCTGCTTCGCTTGTTTCCGTGCGCTCACTTCGTTAATGGATTTAGGCTCGACAAAGCATGGCGAGCCCTCGGGCAGGCTGCTCTTAAATACCTTCACCCCACCTTCCTTTGGAAGCCAGACTGGATCGAATGAATAACGTTTCGCCTGCACTAACACGTCGCCTGTGGGCCCAGAAAAAAACTTGAATGCGTGTTGGAAGCTGACATCGCGTACTTCGTTATAGCATCCATGCATCCAGCCCTTGATATCGTGCACCTCATCGATCAGTTGACATTCCGGAACTACTCCATCCTTAAAGTAGTTCCTAGCCACCTCCATCAAATGCTCGATGTCCCAAACGTCCAGCCTCCTCAAAGCCACAGAAAACCTTGAAAACATCTGATCGATATTTTCGTGTGTATGTCCCACGATCAAATAGTTGATCTTCACCTTGCGGAATACCCCACGTTTGACCAGCATGGCACAATAAGCAATCAAGAAGTGGCTCTTATTGCTGCTTACATTGTCCAATTGTAGATACAATACTTCCGGTAACGGATGCCCACCCGATCGTCGATGCTCATGAACTCGTGCTACTGCCCGCTGTATGACGTTTGCAAGATAGTTCGAGTTGTCAGAGTAGTTATGACTGAAATTGAATTCCATAAAACGACCGATGCCTTCGATGAGTATCCCCATGCAGTGGGTATCTATCAATGCCTTATTGTCTTTGACCCAAGAGGGCATTCGACGAAAGTGAGCAGGCAATTGTGTGGTACGTTGTGTCATGCCATCGATGATCATGGTAGTATATTTCCACCACTTCGCGTTGCCTTTTGCTGCGCTGGATTTCTGAATGTGTTTGTAGTACTTCTCCCGTTCAGCCCTTGCATCCAGTCGATGAGCTTGCAAAAGATTTTCGATTCGTACTGCAATGCAAACACATTCAGGTAAGTGGTCACGTGTATGAACAAGCAGTGTTTATCTACACGACAAGATTGGGTTTTCTTTCTAACATACCTCTCATTTCGGCCGGGGCGACTTGCTTGTGAAGCTTTGCGGTCGAGCAGATCTTGCACTCCGAGAATTTGCAAATCTTCGGACACTTAAGCCACTTGAAGTGTTTTCTCCAGATCGTATACCAGTATGGCTCGCTGACCTTGAATCTCTCAGAACCAAAGGCTGGAAGCTCTTCGATAAACTTTTCGTAGACGTCAAGCTTTGTCATTCCTTGAGGCAGATGTGTTTCTTTCTTGTCCGTTTGATGTTGACCTTGCTCTTTGGCAATCTTCTGCAGAAAGGTTTTCGCTGCTGAAACCTTTAGAGAGTTTTTTGGAATATATGACAAGCCCTGTACTTGCACTTGTTTGCTGTTTCCGTGCAGCCTGAAAAGGGAAAAATGTATATTATTATAATGAAGCTGTTGCAAAGAATGGGAGCCTACAGGAAAACTTTAAATTGGTTTACCTGTTAAGTTTTCTTCCGGCAAATAAATCCTTTATTAGCTTCGTCAGCCGTCCATGAGATATCGGCAAACATTTCTCATAAAACTTGCGACACACACGCTGAGAGCCAATGCAAATTTGAGAACGGGTGCATGTTGATCTGAAAAG